>JAJLVC010000018.1:0-280602 GCA_030570175.1 Wenyingozyma methylovora | reverse complement strand
TTTACACTGTTCCTGAAGTTATTATTGAGACTCCAACTGTTCCACCTACTACTGTTACTACTTCATGGACTGGGTCATCAACTTCCACCTATACCACTGATACTACTGTTACTTCAGGATCATCAACTTACACTACCAAGGAAGTTATTGTTGTCACTCCAACTGCTCCACCTACTACTGTTACGACTCCATGGACTGGATCATTTACATCCACTTACACCACTGATACTGTTGTAACTTCTGGCTCATCTACTTACACTGTTCCTGAAGTTATTATTGAGACTCCAACTGATGTACCTAGTACTATTACTACTTCATGGACTGGATCATCAACTTCCACCTATACCACTGATACTACTGTTACTTCAGGATCATCAACGTACACTACCAAGGAAATTATTATTGTTACTCCAACTGCTCCACCTACTACTGTTACGACTCCATGGACTGGGTCATTCACATCCACTTACACCACTGATACTACTGTTACTTCTGGCTCATCTACTTACACTGTTCCTGAAGTTATTATTGAGACTCCAACTGATGCACCATCCACTATTACTACTTCATGGACTGGATCATCAACTTCCACTTACACCACTGATACTACTGTTACTTCAGGATCATCAACTTACACTACCAAGGAAATTATAATTGTCACTCCAACTGGTGCACCATCCACTATTACTAGTTCATGGACTGGATCATTCACATCCACTTACACCACTGATACTACTGTTACTTCAGGATCATCAACTTACACTACCAAGGAAATTATTATTGTCACTCCAACTGGTGCACCTACTACTGTTACTACTCCATGGACTGGCTCATTTACATCCACTTACACCACTGATATAGTTGTTACTTCTGGCTCATCCACTTACACTGTTCCTGAAATTGTTATTGAAACTCCAGAATCCACCAGTGTTGTTACTACTCCATGGACTGGTTCATTTGCATCCACTTACACCACTGATATAGTTGTTACTTCTGGCTCATCCACTTACACTGTTCCTGAAATTGTTATTGAAACTCCAGAATCCACTAGTGTCGTTACTACTCCTAAGGAAAAGTCTACCACATTCACATCTACATATAGTACTGCTTTCATTGTAACTACTGGTTCTGTCACTGAAAGTACTACAATAGTTTCCACATTTGTTGTTACTGCTCCTTGCCCAGCTTCATCATCAGCTGATACTACTCAAACTTTGCAAGAAACAATTACTGTTGCTGGTAATTCTCCAACTACCGCGGTGACTGAAGGTGAAACCACACTTGCTACTACAGTTACAAATGTTCCAGCTGTTGAGACATATTCTGCTAGTGCTTCAAGTAGTACACCACCTGCTGAAGTATTTGAAGGTGGTGCTAACAGAGTATCTTCTTTGTATTCTGGTGTTGCTTTAGCTGCTATCCACTTCTTTTTTAATTTTGTTTATTGAAATACTTATGGTTTATTGTTTTGAATTTCTTTTGCGTGCAACCTTTCAAGAGTAAATCTGATTTCGGATTTGTCTTTACTGGTTTTTTCTTTACAAATGCAATTATTCGTGATTACAGTAGTTGCTTCTTTTAATTTCTTATTTAATACCTTATCTATAATATATATAAAAAAAAATATAATTTCTAATTAGCACGCCAATCTTCCCATATATCTAAATAGTAGAATAATGATGACTTGATATATATAATCAAGAGTAATGTTTTACAAAATTCAAGCGCAAATATATAAAAATCTATAAAGAAGTATAATATAAAGTGCAAAGGAAAAGAATATTAAGAGATTATAACTTGCTAGTAAATTAAAAAAACCCCAGCGGCTCACTTGTTTACTAAGCGCCTGCAACAGCTTCACAACCTTCCTGATCTCTCTTCATCTCTGAGATCCTCCCCTTATTGACACGCGCGTGAATGGCATACTCAGACAACTACGGTGTACCGGTGTCTCTGGCGAGGGTCTCTCTTTCCTCTGAATCATATCTCCCACAAAATATATAAAATTAATTTGTTTACTTTTTTAAAGCTTTGTTCTGAGTACTCTTGGTTCTTCATCTATACTTTGTCTAAATATCTACCCTTCCCAATAGAGCGGTATAAGTGGAGAATGACTACTGCTGCTGGTGAGAACTGCCCACTCTCACCAAAGGTGTAGCCCCAGCTCTATGAATACCACTCATCACTACTCTTTTGACTCAGCGCTAACTTTTTGTTAATCTAGATTCAACCACAAGAAGTGGTTCAACCAGAGATAAGTTTTACAGAGATAAGTTTACTTCTACAATAAGCAAGGTATAAGTAGAGAATGACTATGCTTGCTGTGAGACCTGCCCAATCTTACCAGAAGTTTAGCCCCAGCTCTATGAGTACCTGCTCTTCATTTTATATTTTGTTCGTACTAAGAAAATTCTTAATCTAGCAGCCAGAAGGAAAAACTACCAAGGACTACTGGTGAGTTACCATTAACAACAGAGAAGGTATAAGTAGAGAATGGATGCCTTTCTTGTGAGACCTGCCCACTCTTACCAAGAATTGCAGACCCAGCTCTATGAATACCTACTACTAATTTTTTGTTAGTACTAATAAATTTTTTTGAAATTTAGAACCACTTCCAAATGTTTAGATATTCTTCCGGGGCCAAGATCTAGTCCATCCAATACTCCACGTGCAAACCCGCTGTCTCCAACTTGTCTAGATCGTCCAATAATGGCCGGAATTTTTTTTTACTAGCAAAATACAGGGGAATCCCTTTCAATTTTTTTTTGGGGTCAAAATCAACATGGTCTTATTGGAATCAGCATGCAAAGCGCTACACGGAACTACTACTAGAACCTCTTTTGGATGAAAACTGATGGAGTTATGGTTAGAAATATAAAAAATATGTTTTTCGCAAATATCTCACGAACCAGCTTGGTTGAAGCTTCAACACTCACATATAAGTAACCTCCCCGTCTATAGTTTCATTACGTACCAATATATTTCCCGTAACTCCTCTGGATCGTCTGTAAAATCGATTTTTAGTAAATTTAGGGTCTGAAATGGGGGTATTCGTGTTTTTGGTTAATTGTGGCCGCAGTAGAGATGGTGGTTATTAGATAGGTATACCAGTGGCTGCGGATAGGCCATCTGCATCACATACTAATCCCAGAAGTGGATCACAACTACCAGTCACAAGTTATGGCCAAAAAACTGTTTCCCATAGTTAACGAGATTCCATTTCCTGGGTGCAGTTCGTATCCAGTGAGTTCAAACAAAGGTGGATTGGTGAGAGCAGCACAAGATGTATCTCTGCTAGAAACAAGAAGTAGCCAACTACTGTAGTCGTGGAACTATTGCAGCTTGAAATTCACCATAGTTAAGCACAACGCGTCTTGCTGGGTTCAGTATATTTGCAAAAAACGTGTACGATGTTCCAATCGGTAGAGCAGGTCACGTAGTATCACTTGAGGAGGTAAGTCAGAGTTCGGAACTACTTCCATAAAGTTATTAAACCCCAAACATTGCACTTCTAAGAAGATGCACTAAATCCACTTATTAAACGCCAGCCTTACTTCCTGTTATACTCTCTTGGGACTCTACTTGTAGACCTCCACGAGCAGGTTCTGGTGCACTTTGAAACTTGGCAATCGGAGCTCTGTAGCGTTCACAATCTCAAATTTTGTAATTCCTAAATCAGAAAAGTCAGAAAAGTCAAAACTCTTGGTGGTTACCTTTTGAAAACTTGGAAAAACTAAAATCTCTGATTAAAGCTAACAACTACTATCATTAGAATTTATCATCAATTTCAGTTTTCTGAACCAATTTTCCGTCGTTTTCTGACTTTCAAACATGAAGCTGCTCTGTGAAACGTGCTCTATCTGGATCACTTTCTAAATGTCTGAGGACTACTCTCACTCGTCCTCCATTCATCAACTTATAAAAATACTTTAACAGTGTCTGGCGCGCCAGCCAAACATCACTGTGTAGTCTTGGATAGATAGTCTGATAGCCCTGAACTTCCTCTTCAAAATGAGCCCAGAAACTCGTCTCCACTGTAAATATGAAATTTGCGTTCAAAATGGTGTATAGTATAGCTAGCTCTAAGATCGAGTTAAACTTTATAACTCAGAGATCCATTCCTCATTTTCATTTTCAAATTCAAAATCGAAAACTAAATTCGAAAACTAAATCCTAAAACTAAAACTCATTGCAAAACTAAGAATCAGCCATCCCATAACTAATTCTAGAATTTTCTCTGGTTTGGAACACCAAACTTTAATCCTTTATACTTCCATTTCAGCTATTAATCTATCCCTTTTTTGAACCAGTAATGATTCCATTATACTTGTTTGACCATTGCAGAGCGCTTGTTTTTCTGCATCCAACCGATGTCACCTTGTCAAATACAACCAAATATCCATCCAAGCGCCGGCCACAACACTGACAACTGCTGCCTATCCTCGCTCAACTCCCTAAATTAAAAAAACTCCAGCGGCTCACTTGTTTACTAAGCGCCTGCAACAGCTTCACAACCTTCCTGATCTCTCTTCATCTCTGAGATCCTCCTCCCCTTATTGACCCGTAAATAAATGGCACATTCAGCTACGGTGTACTGTTGTCTCTGGCGAGGGTGTAATCCCACGCTTGAACCAAAGACTTCAATTTGTTTCTCTATATTTTGCATTATCTCTAGATATCGTTTATCAATTGAAATGGTACTTTTTTTGTACAAAAGTAGAGTCTATGACTGTTTCAATGATATTGTTGACAAAAATAACTAAACATTACCAAACTATTCTAATCTTCAATCAATTTGAAAAATGATTAAGGCGGAATTTGGAGAGGTGTGAGTCGTAGATGATGATGAGACAGACAGAGAGACAGACGGAAAACAGAAAATCTCAAGCAAGACACGGAAAGGAAAATTTGTTCGTGGATACGATATTTACGATACAGAATTTAATTAGCTATTTATTATATCTTCATCGTTTTTCAATCTTATAGAACTACTGATTAACACCGACTATGTCCATCTCTGATTATCATAAATTGGTACAAGCTCTTAAGCCGAGCGACATTCTCGAAAAATTCCCAGAAGTAATACCTTTAGCCAAGACTACTGGTTCTTCAACTTCTGCACCATCTTCTTCAGATTCTTCAGACTCTGACCTATTCAAAGATCAAGATGAAGAACAAATTAAACTCATGGATGAAAATTGTATTGTCTTAGATTATAATGACCTACCGGTTGGTGCTGGTACTAAAAAATTATGCCATATAATGACAAATATCAATGAAGGTTTATTACATCGTGCTTTTTCTGTATTTTTATTCAACGACGAAGGTAAATTATTATTACAACAAAGAGCTGATGAAAAGATTACTTTCCCAAGTATGTGGACTAATACTTGTTGCTCTCATCCTCTTTGTATTCCTTCTGAGTTAGGTTCAAACTTATCACAAGCTATTCAAGGAACTAAATCTGCTGCACAAAGAAAATTATTACAAGAATTAGGTATAGAGTCAAATTACGTTCCAATTAAAGACTTTAAATTCTTAACTAGAATTCATTATATGGCTCCATCAAATGGTTCTTGGGGTGAGCACGAAATTGATTATATCTTAATTATCAAAGCAAATCCTGTAATATTGCCAAATCCAAATGAAGTTAAAGATATTAAATATGTCTCTGCTCAAGAATTAAAAGATATGTTCAATGATAAAGATTTAGTCTTCACTCCATGGTTTAAGTTAATTTGTGAATCTTATTTATTCAAATGGTGGGAAGATTTAGATAATTTAGATTCATTCAAATCTGAAGAAATTGATCGTATGTTATAATTTTGTATTATTAAATAGACATACAGCTATTAATTGTATCACCTTTACTCTATAATATGCTTCTGTAATACTACAGTACCATAGCGCCGACTATATATAATTGGACATATACCATCCATCATCATAAAACCGAGATTTAATCGTTAAATGCTGGTATTAGATCCGCGGTTAAAATGACTTATCTTACCAAAGCCTTACCCTAAAAGGAAATTCCATTTTTAGCGAAGGATAGGGATCATCGAATTATGTATCATGTTAAAGTAATAAAAATAAACCCTTCTGTTTTCCCTCTCATATCCATTCTTCTTCTACTTCTTTCTTCATATCAACACGGGGTACGATTACACAATGGATAAATTGATATCTTATTTTTCAAAAAACTATACAAAACCATTAATATTGATTTCACTTTCTTTAATATTATCAAAGTCCATTTCGATTTATGTACCAAATTACAAATCTTATATTGGGATACCTATCTTATCACTAACAACCTCTACCAAGAAGCCAGAACCGATCAAGGGCAAATCATTTGAACCACCAGTGATTGAACCAGTTGACGATGATTTTGATTGGAAATTAGAAGAACCTTATCCTTATAGACCTTTTAAGAATGGCGAATACAAAATGACTCTTGCAATTAGGAAAGCTCAAGCTGATGATTTCATAGTTGTTGAAAATACTTATCTTGATAGAACAAATATTAGAGAAAAGGTTTTCAAAGAAAATACTCACATTTGTGGTGGATATCATGAAAGTGCTGTTCCTGCCTTACGTGAAGTTTATGATATGATTTTAAATCATTTGTCCAAGAGATACCCAAAATTATTTGTAGTCAAAGATGGATTTTTCCATAATATGATTAGAGATGAAATATTACCAATGGATAATTCCACACTTTCACCAGAAGAAATGTTAAATATTTTATCTCATACAATTGAAGAAGATTTCCTTATCTTAATTAGAAATCCATCAGAGGGTGAATTAGATGAATATTTCCTTAGATGTTCATGTACTTGTTTCCCAGCTGGTTTTGATCCTTCTTCAAAATTGAATAAACCATTAACTTTTATTCATGATCCAGTTCCAAAATATTTATCTAAATTACAAGTATCAATGAATAAATTTTTTTCAAGATTAGTACCTTATGAATTCATTGTTCGTAACAATTGGTCGATACAAGCTCATACCAGATTATTTGCTCCACATGGTTCACATGCTTATAATGATGAAAAAGTAGACCAATTAACAGCAAGTAAGTTAGATTTCAATAAAGTTTTCTTAAGAGTTGAAAAACAAAGTTTTACAAGATTACCTAAAACAGGAGCAGATTTAATGACTATTAGAACGTACGTAACTCCAATAACTAAAATCAAAGAGGAAGGTAGAAGTTTGGACTTATGTGGTGCAATTGATGGGCTGCCTGATGACTTAGCTAACTACAAAAGAAGAGCTGCATGGGGTGAAGCTGTTAAAAGTTATCTCAAAGGTGAAACTTATGGTTGCACTGATGAAGTCTATGAGTATAAGTTTGAGACTTAATCATACCTGTTTTTTCAATGAGTTAGTTTAATCTTTTTGTATATGTATTTTACCTTTTAATATATACCTTTTATATACACTATACTTACTGTTGATTCAGTTCTAAGATGATTAAATAGCGAGGCTGTGTAAAGTATTTAGCACCCAGACAAAAAATTCAATTTTCAGGGGAAATAGAAAAACTGAGAAAAATAAATAACACAAGCCGTTTCACTTCAATTTGTATTTGTGTGCCATACTTGATTTCAAATAAATAGTTGCATAGTAGACCCTCTAAGATGTATCCAGGCCAGACAAACTCCTCATATCATGGCTCAAGACCAACTGTTCCACCACCTGGTTACCAACAACAACAGCAACAGAGAATGTATCAAAGACCAGCAGTCCCTCCTCCGCAGATAATGTACCAAAGACCATCAGGTCCACCACCATTACCTTCAAATCATGTGCAACAACAACATATTTCAGGAACAAATAGTGTTCAAAACTTTCAATATTCACAATGTAATGGTCGCAAGAAGGCATTACTTATAGGTATCAATTATTTTGGATCGAAGAATCAATTAAGAGGTTGTATTAATGATGTTCAGAATATGTGTAATTTCTTAATTCAAAGACATGGCTACTCAATGGATAATATAGTTATATTAACTGATGATCAAAGAGATATAAGGAAAGTGCCAACCAAGGCCAATATGTTCAGAGCTATGCAATGGTTGGTAGCTGGAGCACAACCAAATGATTCATTATTTTTCCATTATTCAGGCCATGGTGGACGTACTGAAGATTTAGATGGTGATGAAATAGATGGCTATGATGATGTTATTTACCCAGTTGATTTCCAAACAAATGGTCACATTATCGATGATGATATGCATAATATTATGGTTAAACCATTATTACCTGGTGTTAGATTGACTGCTTTATTTGATTCTTGTCATTCTGGTACTTGTCTTGATTTACCATTTGTATATAGAGCTCAAGATGGCCAAATTAAAGAGTACAATGTTTGGAAAGATTCAGGATCAGACGCTCTTGGAGCATTAATGGGGTACGCCACAGGAAATATAACACAAATGATGTCCAGTGCTTCTTCACTATTTTCAAAGGTTACAAAAGTTGGAAACTCTTCAAATGTTCAACGTCTTCAACAGATGAAAATGTCTAATGCTGATGTCATTTCATTTTCAGGTTGTAAAGATTCACAAACTAGTGCGGATGCTACAGAAAATGGTATGGCTACAGGTGCAATGTCTTGGGCTTTCATCACTGTTTTATCTCAAAACCCAACTCAAAGTTATTTGACACTCTTACAAAACGTTAGAAACTTACTGGCTACAAAGTATAGTCAAAAGCCACAATTATCTTCTTCTCATCCTATAGATACTAATCTTAGATTCATCATCTAGATATATACCATATGCATAATCTTATTTATTGATTGAACGAAATATAAAACATATAAATTGATTAATATCCTAATTAGGTGTAAACTGTAGATTATCACCGTAAACATCGAGCCGAGATGAAAAATTTGGAATTCTTTTTCAACATTTAACACAGAGAAGCGAAGGTTGATGTTATTAAAAGAAGAGTTCCTGGCGCCTATTAGACCACTAGAGTTATAGAGAGTAGTCTAAAGTGAGGATCACTCTTTTATATTATCCATTATCAGAAAAATAAAATGTCAACTGAAGAAGTTAAAAAAGATCCACCTCCAAGATATGCTGGTTTTATAGCAGGTGTATTTTCAGGAGTAATGAAAAATGCAGTGGGACATCCCTTTGACTCAGTTAAAGTACGTCTTCAAACATCAGAAGGACGTTTCAAAGGTCCTTTAGACTGTACTATCAAGACTTTGAGATATGAGGGTGTAAAAGGTTTATACAAAGGTTTTACACCACCGTTAGTCGGTTGGGTTTTAATGGATTCAGTCATGCTTGGCTCGCTTACAGTTTACAAGAGATTTGTCAAAGAGAATTTCTATGAAGATAGGGAAAGACTTCCCTTATTAGGTCACTGTATTGCTGGCCTTGGATCCGGGTTGACTGTCAGTTTTGTAGCTGCACCAATTGAACAATTGAAAGCTAGACTTCAAGTTCAATATGATGCTGGATCAAAGAAGTATACTGGTCCTATTGACTGTCTTGTCAAATTAGTTAAACATGATGGATTAAGAACTCTTTATAAAGGTTTGATACCAACCATGATTTTCAGAACAAACTTCATAGTATGGTGGGGTTCATATGAAATAATAACGAATTGGTTTAAAGATAATACAAAATTGAACAATTCTGCGATAAATTTTTGGGCTGGTGGATTATCAGCAACTTGTTTCTGGATTACAGCTTATCCTGCTGATGTTGTTAAGAATGTTATTATGATCGATGACGTTAATAATCCAAAATTCAAGAAATATTCAGATGCTGTTAAGTATGTTTATAAAGAAAAAGGAGGATTAAAAGGTTTCACTAAAGGTTTTGTTCCATCAATTTTAAGATCATTTCCTGCTAATGCTGCTGCATTAGCCGCTTTCGAATTTGTTATGAGGACTTTTAATTAAGACAACTAATTCAACTTTCGCATTACATATTTATGTACACAGTTTGCCATAGAATTCATAGACTAGTAAAAAAAAGAAATATATTAACATACGTAGAAACTAGCAAGATATAAAAATATAAAGCTGACTAGACTGGAGCTAATGTTTGCCTAATATCATTGTTAAGTTTAACATGAACAGCTTGATTCAGTTTTTTTGGCACAATGTTCACACTTACATTCACCTTCACAGGAACATGCCTTAGCACAAGTACACGAAGCATCAGATTTTCCACAGTGGCCACAAGCACATTCACTGCCACAAGAGCATTTTGGAGTAGCACAAGTACATGATGCTGTGTTTAAACAACATGAACAAGAACAACCACCTGGAGGACAAGAGCAAGCCATATTTGTTTATTTGAATTGAATTATTTGATGGAGTGTAGTATCTGTATCGACTTCAAGCTCAACTATAGTAATGTATAATTGATGCTGATATGATAATCTGTAATTATGGCTTTATGAGGTGATAGATCGTGCTTATCTAGGGCCCTTTTTATATTAAATGCGTATTTTTCGCTGCTGGCATCTCAAAAACATATTTTGTGTGTGCATCAGCAAAATTACTCCAGGCAATAAGCACTCAGCGCTCAACACTGAAGGTTCATAATCCAGGGCAATAAACACTCATTTGGTTGAAGCTGACTGGCTAGAAGTAACACATATTTATATCAAAGTTAACGAGTGCATTATAAGAAATAAATCTAGTAGAGAACCCGCAATAGTTTTAAGCGCTGTATGTTCAAAATATAATTTTTAGCTTCTGTATTACCCCATTAATATAATTAATATACAACTATTTAACACATTCCATCAGCTAATGACAGCCAAGACAATAACCAAAACAACTATAAGAAACACAAATAAAATACATGTCCACTTTCTCTTACTCTTCTGATAATTATCAGCTTTTATCAATTCATGTGTTGCAACTTGATTATTGTTTGCATAAGTTAAGAGATTATCTTCAATGCTATCAATTTGATGTCCCTGTTCTTGTACAATTTCATTCAAATCCTTGAATATTTTGTTGATATCCTGTACTCCCTTTGATATGTTTTGAATTGCTGCATCTCTTTGCTGTATTACTGTATCGTGGTATTCTAATTCAGATTCTGTAATATTATCTTGTTGTTGAGCAATTTGTTGTTGCATATATTGGCCTCCAGCATTTCCGCTTTCTGGCAACAACGGCGTCTCTTCAGATACTTGTTGTTGCCTCTTTCTTTCTTGGTCTGAGTTCTTTGCAAATCTTTCACTCACCATTACTGAGTTCAATTTTTCGCTGTAAGATCGAAGAATGAAATGATAATTCTTGAATACTTCATTACATTCTTTTCTCAGTTTCTCTTCTGTAAACCTGACTTGTGGATTATTACCAGCTTCAATTAATAGTTTTTCTAGATTTTTGTTCACCTCTATCTCTAAACCATTACATTTTGTAACTTTGTTCGTAATATCATGTCTCAACTGCGCACTATCTCTTTTGGTCCCGAGTTGTTGTTGTAATTTATCTAATTTAGAGCTTAGACTGATAAAATCTGATAGTTTCGAAGATATAGAGTTTAACGTATCATCGTTGTTCTCCACAAATTTCGTAATTGGTTTCTTACCCTTCTGAGCTTCTATATCAAAGTTGGCAAAAGACATCTCACAATGAAAAACTTAAAATACGAGTAAAATGTATTCCAAATAGCAATGTCACAGAAACACAACGATTGTGTTATCCCACTCTAGCTATTTCACTTCTTACGATAGCTTCTGGTAGATAAACCCACTTACTTAATAATTTTGTGCTTTTCTGTGTGCGTGGGAAAATAAAGAAAAGTTGACGTGGCTGAATATTTAAAATCTAATGGCGAGTGAACTATATTTTTTTAGTGGCTGATGACAAAGAAATTAAGAAGAACATTTTGAACGCGACGCGTATATATTACTTTTTTGAACCGTTTTATTAGTTACAACTATTCTTTGTAATCTTAGATCAAGACAACAACTCTAAACACACTATCAGATCACAGTAATGGCTAAACAAGACAAACTAGCCAGACTTAGAGCTGCTAGATCAGGAAAGAAAGTGTTATCTGATGGCGAAGATGTCGATCAAAACGTAGATATCTACGATGAAGTTGATGAATTAGAGTATCGTAAACATAAAAGAGATCAATTACTTAACGATGATTTCATTGTTGATGAAAATGGTGAAGGATATGCAGAAAATGGTGGTGATGATTGGGATAACTCACATGACTATTATTCCGATGAAGATGAGACTATGGAAGATGGTGAAACATCTAACGGTAAATCAAAAAGACCAAAAGCTCAAAAGATCAAGAAGGTTGCTCAAATACAAAACTTCTTTAAACCAGGCTCAATATCTAGTAACAATTCAAATAAGGTGAAGAATGATATCAGTGATTTAGATGACATTTTGAACGACTTTACTTCAACTGCATCAAAACAAATGAAATCAACTCCATTTTTCTCAGGATCAGCAAAGAGAAAAGATGTATTTTCATCTTTGAAAAGTAATAAAATCTCTAGTCATAGCCCTTCTGTGAAACCATTGAATATGAATAAACTGCTAGAAGATGATGAAGACCTTGGTGTATCAGTTAAGAAACAAAAGTTAAGCTCTGATACTGATTTAGAGACTACAAATTATGAAACTGCTCAGATGGATACTTCAATGGATTTTGGAGATACACCTTCTTCCCCTATCAAGATTAAGACGGAAGCTGCTATTCTTGGTGCAGATGATTCAGTTTCAAAAATGGATGTCGATGAAGAAGAAGATGATGATTCAGATGAGGAAATCATGGTAGCTAGAAGACCTCGTGCCACCACCTCAAATGTTAAGAGATCTGTTAACTTATCTGCTACAAAGGAAGTCAAGAAACCAATTGATTCATCACCGGTCAAGGATGCGCACGAAGTTCCTCTTACTTCATCACCTTCTAGAATCTCAGCTACTTCTGCGGTTGAAAAAGTTGAAGAGGAAGATATCATCAATAATGACACTGATTCTAAATCTAGTTTTAAAATGTTTTGGTTTGATTATACTGAAGTTGACAATACTCTCTTTCTATTTGGAAAAATTAAGACCAATGATGGAAAACTCGTTTCTGGTATGGTTCAAGTTAATGGGATGAACAGAGAATTATATTTCTTACCTAGAGAATATAGAAGAAAATCTGCAGATGATAGCGATGAAGATGAAGATGATGAAGAGGAGGAAGAAGAAAGAGTTACTGCAATGGATATCAATGAAGAGATTTCGCCTCTTTTGATGGCTAAGTTTGGTTTGAAACAAATTAAAGCAAGGCCAGAAACTAGAAAATACGCATTTGAAATTCCAGGTGTTCCAAAGGAAAGTGAATATTTAAAAGTGTTATTACCTTATAAAACTCCATTAGCTCAACATGCCACTTTGCCTTCTGATTTAGAAGGTGATACATTTACTCGTGTTTTTGGTGCTAACGCAAATATTTTTGAATCTTTTGTTTTACAAAGAAATATCATGGGCCCTTGTTGGTTAGAGATCACCAATGGTAACTTTGGAGAAATTCAAAATGTTTCTCACTGTAATGTTGAAGTTTCTGTCTCTTCACCAAATTTTATTAAACCAGTTGATACAAATGAGCCTGGTCCAGATCTTTCGGTTGTTAGTGTTTCTGTTCAAACATGTATGAATGCAAGCGAAGGAAGACAAGAAGTTATTTCAGTTTCATTAGCTATGTATAATAGATTACCCCAAGATGCTCCAATCGATGAAAATTTGAAACCAAATGAGTTAATCACATTAGTCAGACCGGTGCCTGGTAGTGTCACATTCCCCCCAGGTTTGTCTCAACTTGCTGCTAAACAAGGTTTCCCACTTAGAACTTTCAATAATGAGAAAACTTTACTCAACTGTCTAGCTGCTATGATTAAGAAAGCTGATCCAGATGTTTTCATTGGTCACAGACTTGAAAATATTGCACTTGATGTTTTAATGCATAGAATGCATGATTTAAAGGTAAGTACATGGTCAACATTTGGTCGTCGTAATAGAAAGCAATGGCCTGATAGGTTTGGTCGTAATTCTGGTAGAAATAATGTCTTCCATATAAGAGATATTTTTTCAGGAAGACTGTTATGTGATATTGCTAATGAAATGGGTCAATCATTAACTACGAAGTGTCAATCATGGGATCTACCTGAAATGTACGAAGTTGTTTGTAAGAAGAAACGAGCACCATTGGAAATCAATTTCTTAAATCCAAGATTTGCTGAAGATGCCAATGCCTTATTAGCTGCTTTTAATGAAAATCACATGAATGTTCAAATGATTGCCGAAATTGCATTTAGAATTCAAATTTTATCATTGTCAAAACAATTAACAAACTTAGCTGGTAATGCTTGGTCTCATACTTTAGGTGGTACTAGAGCTGGTAGAAATGAATTCATTTTATTACACGAATTCACAAGAGATGGTTATATTGTTCCAGATAAGGAAACCAGATCACAAAGAGAACAACAACAAGCAGCTATTGAAGCAGCAGCTGCTGCTGCTGAAGGTGGCGAAGAACAAGCTGTTGCTACTTCCAATAAGAAATCCAAGTTTCAAGGTGGTTTGGTTTTTGAACCTGAAAGAGGTTTACATAAAAACTATATACTGGTTATGGATTTCAATTCTTTGTATCCTTCTATTATCCAAGAATTCAATATTTGTTTTACTACTGTTGATAGATCAACTTTGAAATATGACGAATTACCTCAAGTTCCATCAACTGAAGCTGCACAAGGTCTTCTACCAAGATTACTCAATCAATTAGTTACTCGTCGTCGTGAAGTTAAAAAGTTATTGAAAGATCCTACTGCTACTGCTGTTGAAAAAGCTCAATATGATATAAAGCAACAAGCTTTGAAATTGACTGCTAACTCCATGTATGGTTGTTTAGGTTATGTGAACTCTAGATTTTATGCTAAACCTTTAGCTATGCTTGTTACTAACAGAGGACGTGAAATTTTAATGGATACAAGACAATTAGCCGACAGCATTGGATTGAGAGTTGTTTATGGTGATACCGATTCTGTTATGATTGATACTGGTAGTGACAATTTCCAAGAAGCTATGAAGATTGGAGAGGATTTCAAGATGAAAGTTAATGAAAGATATAGACTGCTTGAAATTGATATCGATAATGTTTTCAAGAAATTATTACTTCATGCCAAGAAGAAGTATGCTGCTATTAACTCCATCATGACCAAAGAAAACAAAGAAGTTTTATCTTTAGAAGTTAAAGGTTTAGATATGAAACGTCGTGAATATTGCCCATTATCCAAGGAAGTATCTCAGTTTGTTTTGGAAAAGGTTCTTAGTGATTTAGATCCAGATCAAGCTTTAGTGGAAATATATACATATTTGGAAGAAGTGACTACTAAGTTGAAGAATAATGAAATTCCTGCTGTTAAGCTGAAGATCAATACTAAATTATCAAAAGATCCAAAGAATTATCCTGGAGGAAAATCAATGCCTGCGGTCCAAGTTGCTTTGAGACTCCGTGAACAAGGTAAGATTATTAAAGCAGGTACTGTTATTACATTTGTTATAACCAATGAGGGTATGGATGAAGGTGTTCCAGTTGCTGAAAGAGCCCGTGCTTTGACCGAGCTTCTTGCAAAGAATAGTGAGTACAAGCCTGATCCATATTATTACTTAGAAAAGCAACTATTTTCTCCTGTTGAAAGATTGCTCGAAAGAATTGAAGGTGCAGATGTTGTTCGTTTAGCTGCTTGTTTAGGCCTTGATTCAAGGAAATATGAAGCTAGAGCCAGATTAATCCAATCTAACGGAGCTACTAATGAATTACAACCACTAGAATCAACTATTTCTGACACTGAAAGATTTAGAGATTCCAAGAGTTTCACAGTCAATTGTTCTTGTGGATCAAGTTTTGAATTTGGTGGTCTACAATCTTCAAATGACTATCAATTAACTTATGGTGGCTTGAAATGTTTACGCTGTTCTTCTGTTTTTGCTCCTCTTAGTTTAACTGCTCAATTAGAAAAATCCATAAGACAATTAATCTCTGAATACTACGCAAGTTGGCTCATCTGTGATGATTGTGGTATTGTTACTCGTCAAATATCTGTTTATGGTAGACGTTGTATTGGTCTTTCTGGTAAAGCTCATGGTTGTAAAGGTATTATGAGATACAAATTTTCAGATAAACAATTGTACAACCAGTTACTTTATTTTGATTCTCTCTTTGATGTTGACAAGGCAAAGAAAAGATTGCTGAAGCCATTGATTGCTTCGCCTGATGCAAGCGCTGAAGGTAATGAAGAAAATACTCCTAAACCACTTAGTCAAGGTGAACTTGAAGCTTTGGCTGAACAGAATAGAGTTTTGTTTGGTGTTTGTAAGGGAGTTGTCGACAAATATCTGAGTGACTGTGGTCGTAGGTATGTTGATATGAAATCAGTTTTCAATTTCATGACACCTTCTTCTTAAATAAAATACGCTTGATACCCCCTACTTTTTTATATTATTACTTTACTTTGTAGATTATTTATATTTTTATTATGAACTTGACTACAAGTTTTAATTTCTGTTCTTCTTTACATATTGTACTTAAATAAAATTTTAAATTAGAATTCCATGTATATTAAACTTTCAATCTATAATATATAAAATCAACTGCTTTTTAACCAGTCGATAATTGTTTTTCTAGTAGAAGCAACTGATTTTACTAATTCTTCATTTGCTTCAGCTTTTAACTTTTCGGCGCTTTTTATGGTTTCACATATGGTACTTGATGCTTCAGTATGGAATTTGTCTACTTCAGGAGCGTATTCTTTTTCGTAGCTTCTTAAAAGAGTTGAGACATTATCAAACGATTTAGGCATGGCATATTTGAAAGAAGCTACACCAAAAACGACAGGTGTTATGAATCTAACAGGCAATGATTTTTTGCTAACCAAAATTGAACCAAATAAAGTGGCTGTCAAAATATCTAAACCTTTTGGTAAAACTGGTTCAACTATAAGTTCATTATATTTTGATTTGATATTGTTCATTTCATTATTCATTGCAGAGAGTAAGTTCTTCTTTTCAGCTTCAAAGAGTTCATATTTGTTGATTATGTATAAGCGGGCTTCATGTGTGTATTTTTCTAAGATTGATGGTGAACGAATAACCATTCCTTGAGAAAGCGATGTGTTTGGAGTAGTTAATGTAGATTCTTTTTTAGCTAATTTTGGATCAATTTTGTCAGCAAGACCTGGGGTAGGAGCAACTTCCTCTTCATCCTGATAAAAAGATCTCTTTCCCATTTTCTATGTTAAGCAATTGTGGTTTCTTGTGCAAAATTAGGTAGATAATGAGATATCAAATAGTTCTCCCGGATATTTGTGTATCCAAATGTTGTTGATAAATTTTGAGATTTCACACAGTTAATTTTTACTCGCTGATTAAATTGAGTACTGGACTACTTACTTTTTAGAGGTTACTGTTCAGAATCTATAAGTTATAGTAATAAAGATATCAATTTTATATGCTATAGCACAGTCTATTGAATGCAAATGTATGTATTTATATGTAGATGGATGACAAAGATAAAGTTATTTATGGAGCAAAAAAATCATGTTAGGACTTGATATGTGGTGTAAATCATAGCAACTAATCCAAGAACTACAAGGAAAATATCCAAAGACTTCATCCATTTAGTTTTGGAGACAGACTTATAGTGTAACATTGGTGGGTAAATATAAACCAATGGGATACATGCAAATGAACCAACAAATGACACAAATAGATCAAGATTATCTGATCCAAAGTAAGCAATTGTACATGTAAGTATAACTACAGATATTCTGAAACAATTTTTCAAAGACTTCACGACAAAGTTAGTCTTACCTGATTCAGCTCTCTTGAATAATCTGGATTCTATAATTCTAATAGCAGGTAAAAGTTGGATTGGAGCAGACAACATGATGGCTAAAGCATAGAATAATTGAATAGAATTGACAGCTAATGAAGTCTGAGGCAAGTTAAGGATGATAACAGTTTGAATATTGGAACCATAAGTTAAGTAACCTAAAGAACCAATACCAATAAATAATACCGAACAAACCAGTATAACTAAGAAAAGTACCATTGGGTATTTTTCAGGATATCTCATTGATTCTTGAACTGGTATGATTAAACCTATACCTTCGAAAGCAAAAATTGCAACACCAATGAATAGTGACCAATTATCAGAGTTAAAGTTGATGATCTCTGCTGGACCTCTAACAATCAAATCACTGCTTGCATAATAAACGATGGTTATTAATCCACCAAGAATAAAAATATTAGCAATTAAAGCACAAAGAGAAAGCTTTGTAATGTTTCTAATCAAAGACATGGGCATGAAAATAATACATTCAATAATAACAAGGCATGCAATTGAAACGTCCACCTTAAAGACGTTCAAAATAAAAGCTCTCAAGTTTTCAGCGGTGAAGACAGTATAAGCTGCAACAAATCCAATTTGGGATAAGACAATAGATGCAAGAATCAAAATTTTCATTGGTTTACCATATAAGCGTAAACCTATATCACCAAATGATGAAACCCCGGTGGCTATTTTACAATAGACTAATATCAAATAACACCAATAAGACAGCACACCATAAAAGAGTAATGTTAATATACAGAATAATAAACCACCATTAGAAAAAGCTTTTGGTAAAAATAAAACACCAGTTCCCACAAAACCTTTGAGTAATAAGAAAAAACTCTTAGCTGTAGAAGCAGTTCCCGTATGTCTTGGTCGACCATCTTCTGGAGAAGGTGATGATAATAATGGGCTCTCTTCATCCGGTTCTTTTCTATTTTCTGAATTAAGATCATAAGAGCAGGTAACATAATCTTCATCTTCCAAATCTTCACCTGCAAAATGACCATAAATCGATAAAAATTCAAGAAAGTTTCTTGTAAGAAAAGTTGGACGTTCCAGTTTATGACCAAATCTAGATAGGTTAGCAGCCTTACTAGCTAGATATTCTCTTCTGAACCCACCTGGTAATCTCATTTGGCTTGCAGTGGACCCTCTTCTTTCAGCTTCAAAATCTGTACCCGACAGACTTCTCGAACGTCTTAATGAACCTCTTTTTGGTATGGTATACAAATCTCTTGTAATATCACCACCTTGTAATCGCAATGCACTATCGGAATCTGTTGCTAAATGTCTACTAACATTCTTCAAAATGTTTTGATCTTCTGCAGTGTTGACTTCCGAAGCTAAAGTGGATGAAAACTGGCTTCCTCCTTCGTCTGAAGAATCATTTGAATTTGATCTTGTGTCAATGATAGCTGAGTCCACAAACCCTGAAGATCTTGGGTTAGGCAGGAAACTAGCACGTCCTCTTGGAGTATTATTGACACTCGTTCTCTCGTCAGCAAAGAACGAAGACCCATTGGAATCATTCCTCTTTATTTTGTTTAATGAAGACAGGGAACCAACATGAAATGGAGAAGCTGTCAATCTTGCCATTGATGACCTTCTTTGAGGTTCAAAATCAGGTGGGGGACTTCTAATAGGAACATACCCTGGGGGGCTATGTGGAGTTTCTGGCATAACTTCTTGATAACTTTTTAATGTTCTAAATCAACTGGATAAATAAAATAAATATGAAATGCAATTATCTATAAATGAATTTTGAGCCGTGTAACTTATGGAATTGGTGGCCAACTTTTTTTCTTGTAAACGCAAAGATATATATAAAGGAACAGTTATCTACGCCGTATAGTAGAGATATATAAAAGATGCTGGAATATTAATGCAGACAAAGTGCTTCCCTTTGATATTTGTTCTAAACTTTCGGATAATAAAGTCTAAAGACACAATAGAATCAGAAAGACACAATTACGAACAGCTAGAATGATACTGGTCCTCTTTTGCAAATGCGGCTACAGAAAATTATGAGCCACAAAAACGATAAGTTGATGTGGCTGATAAATTATTTTCACTATAGAAAAATTCTCGTTAAGCTGAAAGCACTGAAGATGGTGGTTCTTGATTGTTTTAATAGCATATAAAGAGTAACAACATGGGTTGGTGGCCAGGAAGAAAGTCCGATACGTCTGCAAACGAGCAGAGTAATTTGAGTACGACTGAAAACAAGAAACCAACAGAAAAGAAGCAACCCATATTTTTAGAAGATGTACCACCAAAATTCACAGATCAACAACCAAAGACCCCAGCAGTGGCTTCTCAGATAGAGGAAAAGAAGTATTCACAACAGGTAAAGCAAGCTATATCTACCATATCTTTTGATGATTTCAAATTTGAAAATTTAATCAAAATGCCTTGCTTCAGAAGTGCTGGTTTAACCGGGTTTAGTGCATTTTTTGTATTTGGTCCAATAATGTTCTTATACCATAAAGATATTACTAAAGCTCGTCATTGGGCTGTCAGTGGATTGTTTCTTGGTAGTATACTAGGCTGGGAGCAATGTGAGTCCATTAGAAGAAAAGGTATAAATAATGTTAGAGCAGCTCAAGAACGCTTCCAACAAAAAGAGCAAGAGAAGTTAAAGAAAGATTTAGAGAGCAGAAAGTAATTAGAAAAAGTAGGTCGTCATTCTTGTATATAAAATATATAATAAAAAGTAATTTATAGAGATATAAATGGATAGAAAAGCTGTAATTTGAAGCTCTGTATAGAAGTGAATTTGATATCGTTCATTTTAGTAGCCAGTCAGGCGCTATTTCTTTATCTATCTTGATACTACTCACATCAAACGCTTCAATCAGTAGTTCAACTAAAATTCTACCACCCCTTATACCTGTAAATCTTCTATACTCTTCACCAACACTGGTCAGATTCCAACCTTGTAGTTTTCTTAAACAGCCGATGACCGTACCTGTTCTGTGTCTACCCATACCACAGCAAACTAATAGAGGATAATTCCTTTCGTCAGCTATGATCTCTAGTGCTTGCTTAATAGAGGACTCGCTCAAACCATCCCACGAATTGCTATCCATGCTATCAAATCCCAAATTGTAAAAAAAATTTATATCATTCTCTTCGATGAATTTGAGAAAGGTATCTTGCGGCTCCTCAATTGCCAGCCATATAATTGATTTCAAATGCAACTGCTCTAAAAATGAATGATTGATAGTAGATGGCTGTCCGGATCTGTATAGCTGTCTTTCCACTGGACAGAAGTTAAGCGGTGGAACAATTCGTAGTGATGGTGGATGTGTTATCTCTACTGATTTTGAAATATCGTTCTCTGTTGCATTGTTTGGTAACTGGTCTATCGTTATGGCATCAGGAGGAGGAGTTGCAGCTTTCTTGTCTTTACCCATGATGATCTGTCAGATGTTTATATATCGTACTGCAATGTGTTGTTTATCAACATTGAACCTATAGTGTAGACTAATAAATGATAACCTCGATTCTGTTTAAGCCAATTCATATTAAATTATTACTAGTGTCAAAATTAAAAAAACTGACGAACTTTCAGTATAGGTAATTTTTCTTCGGATATTTCACAAATAACACGTTGATGTACTGTTAAATCTGATTGTTATAGAGCATTATACAGTTCAATACATTATCCATTGGGTTCAAGAAAATGGCTAGAAAGGACGTGAAGGTAAAGATACAGCAACAGGCTGTTTCAGCTGCTCAAAATGCAACCGCCTCTTCAAATAATGCTACATCTGCAAGCACTGCAGTTGGATCAGCTACCGCTAAAACTACAACTTTATACAATGATATGGTAAATGCTATATCAACTTCATACAAATCATACTTATCAGATGTCTCCAATGATTCCAAGCTAAGATTAATCGATATATTTCTTGCATTCTTAGTGGTACTTGGAGTTTTACAATTTTTATTTTGTTTATTAGTTGGAAATTTCCCATTTAACGCATTCCTTGCTGGTTTTAGTTCTACAGTTGGTCAGTTTGTGTTGACTGTTTCTCTGAGACTTCAATCAGTCGAAGGGGGGAGTAAGATATTTGGAAACATATCACCGGAAAGGGCTATTGGAGATTACATATTTGCTAGTTTGATACTACATTTTGTCGTTTTACATTTCATAAATTAATTACATAGATATTTCTCCAATAAAATTTTAGAAATAAGAATAAGAGACATCTTTATTTGTTTGTAAAAATTTGAAACTAATAATATAAACTAATAATATAAACTAATATGTGTAGAAATAAGCCGGACTAATTCCAAAGTAAAGTTAAAATAGCAGCAGTATATTAAAATTGTTTATTAAAATGACAGTAGAGAATCGGAGCATGGAATGGCATATTTGGATGACATTCTCACATATCATATTTAGTCTTTAGCTATACTCATCATACTTTCACTCCCATCATTACTTGTACCCATTCTCGCATCTCCATCGCGGTCTTCTTCAGTATTGCTAGATCCAGTTCTGGTTACTCTTTCACTATCGAGTTCTTCGTCTTCATCCTCTTCCTCTTCATCATCTAGATCATCATTATCATCAAATCCAGGTAACTCAAATTCACATCTATTATACTCTTCCATTTCTTCTTCTGTTTCTGGAACCTGCCTAAGCCATTTCATCCTTGGCCCACTTGGAGCAGCTTTATTAATCTTAAATCCAAATAATTTCAAATCATATATCTTCTTACTTCTCTGGCTACATTGTTTTTCAATTTCTCCAAACATCTTTATAAATAATCCAGCAAAACTTGTTCCAAAGAATGCACCATCCAAATTAAGATATCTTGATGAGGAAGGAATATAAATATCACAACAGTTAGGACAGTAGAGTCTCACAGACTCTAAACCAGATTGATCGTATCTTCCAACGGGTATAAGGTGCATACCATCACAATAATATCTAGGGCATGAACCAAAACAGTTCTCTTCGTATTTTTCTGCCATTGCATGTAATCCTTGCTTAGTCAATATATATCTAGCATGAATTAATCCATAGAGTAATTCAGCTGCATGTTCAATAAGTGGTACATTAGCAACCTTTACGGGTACTTCTGGTTCTAGATCAAGTATCACATCCAATGCTTCTCTATAAAATGGAACTGTTGAACTTAATCCAGTGAGATTAAAGTCATCCTCTATGAACTCAGGGGCGACCTCTACGTAATAATCATGGCCAAAATTCAAACAATATTGTGAGATCCATGTATCAACTTCTCCGCTTGAGTCAGAGTCAAGACCATCTTTCATATTTATCATTTCAGACATCTTAAATTAAAAATTGATGAATAAGTTGTTGTGTGCTCCTTATTATGATTAGGTATAAGTTATTCAAGTATAACTGGAATTGAAGTAAGATATCCCAAAGATTCTATGATATGCTATAATATGCTAAAACTATCGAATCCCTATGATTGAATCAAATGAGAGATCGACTTGTACTTTGATGATTTACCTTCTGATGCCTATTAAGGGAAAGGTGAGATAAGCACTGACTTGTGTGAAGCGAGGTAAAAAAAAAATGTAGTAATTTAAACGTAAGCTTCCTTATGAATCAACGACTGGACTACTTCTGAAAGCAGATAAGTAGGTTAATATAATCAATATATCAACTGATTGTAAAATTGAATGTAAAAGGTATACAAATACAAGTTGCTTTCATACATTGCCATATTCTGAGCATACAAAAAAAGTGCTCACACATTTTTAAAATTTTCTTTTTTAGTCGTGCAAAAATTGTCAGTTGGCTGAAGTTGAAGTTGAAGTTGAAGCTGATATTTTGATAGACTTTATTATATTATCAACAGTTTGGACAGATTGAATAGAGATAGTCCAAGGAACTTATACTCAATATGAACCCAGAAACACTTATACTACTCATAGTTATCCTTACGGTCCTGGAAAGAGTTTTTGCAGCCATTGGAGTTGACAAGATCAAGAGCTTTCTCTGGCTTGTTTATTTAAAGATAAATCCGAATGAAGAAACGAAGAAACTGATCTCAGTGAATAAAGACTTACATCAAATCAATAAAGAGCGTAATGCTATATCAGCACAGGACAACTACGCTAAATGGACAAAGTTGAATCGTAGATATGATGCCCTTATGAAAGAAGCCAAAGAATTGGAAAATCAGATCACATCTGGTAAATCATCATTCGATTCTAAAATAGGTTACGTAGTAATGGCTTTGACCTCTGCGCCATTATCTTTGATCAAACTCTTTTATGCAAGGAAGGTTCTGTTATATTTGCCAAAAGGTTTATTCCCATTTTATATTGAATATATGATTAATTTCCCATTTTTACCAAGGGGTACAGTTGGAGTTGTAGTATTTACTTTTGCTCTCAATAGAGTGTTAAATGTCCTGACTGAGTTTGTCAAAGTAATGCTTCTTGATGAAAAGTTGAAATTCCCAGAAAAACCAGAGCAACAAGTTGAATCTACAGACTCTAAAACTGAATAATTTTGCATGTTTACAATTTAATATATAGTACATAGTGACTTTAATGAAATAATATTAGAATTAGTAATGAAGTATTTTATCAATGAATTGATATAAATGAGTAAACGATGAACTAAATGAAAATATACAGTTATGAAGAAAAGAGAAAACACTAATGCATCACGAAACAAAAATAAATATAAAAAAATAGTTTAAACCAGCATGACTCTCTAACTCTCCTTCTGAGATGTCTCTGCAAGGGGTATATATATGTAAACTTTAAGCGCCCAAATATCGCTTCTCATCATATAAGTTTGGTCTGCTTTCCCCATTCCAAGATATCATGAACATTAGTAAAATTGTGAAAATGAAGATCAGGCATCGATATACCATTAACTTTTTTGAATTTTTGGCGATTGGAGCTTGATCCTTTTCTCTTTGGATCTAAGCACTTGTACATGTACATAATTTGGTTGTATTTCTCAAGCTCAAGTCTTGCTTTATCGTTCAACTCAACAACAGGTGATCTCTTACTGGTTTTGATTTTGATTGGAGTTAAATCCTTTCCATAAATAAGTTTGTCTAAGATATAGTGCAGCCATAGAATATTGGTACTTGAACATTTTATTGACCAATCAATAGATGTACCCAAATGACTATCCAAGCTTAGAGTGTTAATAGATGTCATAGATTCAGGTCTTGATGGTTTGTTGTTTCCATTAGCCTTAGTAAGTTCTTGTCTCATGAGTCTGTATACTTCAAACTGGTAATCACCTTTTCCTTTAAAGAATTTTTGATCATCTAACCCAGTAAACATTATCTTATCATTGATCTTAGCACGAGATAAAGAATAATCAATAATTTTAACTTCTATTTTAGATTCTTCTTCATCTTCTAAAGATAAGTTGGACATTGATTCTTCAGTTGTTGTTGAAGGTTTGAGAACTTTATGTTTCTTCTCTTTGAGAACAATGTTTCCCCAGTGTAAGTCTCTGTGTTCAAACTCATTCTTTGACTCACCATTTTGTAGAATAGCAACCAATTGCCAAAAAATTTGAAAAGCTTGAGACCAACTTTTCACTTTGAAGTGTTCTAAGTCTAAACCACCATACTCTAGTCTAATGATTAGATATTGTTGATCATCAGCGAAAGCATCAGGTCTTAAGTTTTCTGAACCCTTTTCAGCTTTGAAAGCATCCCATAAATGTAAGAGTTCATCAGGAAATATACCTTTGACGACGGTAGAAGATTTAACTCTAATGAAACCAGGAATTTGAGACATACCCAATGCTATTGAAACTTCTTGGATTAATTCCTGTAAGCGTGGTTGTTCAGAATCAGTGTTACCAAAAGGTATAACTTTCCAAACTGAGAGTGGAGTATCGTTAGACTTCTTTCTCTCAAGGAATACTTCACTGCAAGAAGCTTCAGCTATTTTTTCTAAGCTTTTATCATCAGATCTCAGCTTCTTGAGGAAAGCATTGAATGAAACAACCCTTGATTGGTTACAAAGATTCAATAACAAACGATTCTGGATAAGGTCAAATTCTGATACTGGGATTGTATAAACTTCTTGATTCATATCTGAGGCAAATGAAGAAATTGATAATAAAGAGGAAGAATTCTTCAACTTGTTCTTAAGTTTTGAACGTGAAGCATGTTGTGGAACAGGTAATGAAATGTTGCTCTTCTCGATGGTATTAGAGCAATCAATAGAGGCTCTTGAACTATTACCAAATGACATAATTGATCTTCTGATAGAACTTAGGTTCACCTTTCTGGAAGAAGAGGACATTATAGAGTCAGTATCATTGCTATCGCGCTCACGGGAAGTAGTTAATGATCTCAATGAAATGGAGTGCTTAAGACGGAATCTAGAAGGCAAGTTAGTCTTTGAATCATTGGATTGCATAGTAAAATTGGAGCTTCCTGTTGATGATGGTAACCTATTATCAGTATTTTCTGAAACTGTATGGTTATCAAATTCATGCTCATGATGAGTGTTTTCAAATTTAGTAACTTCATGATTGTCTGTTTCTGGATCTGGAATTTGCAATGTAACTGGAACACCACCACTTAAATTTCTAAGTCCTTCAGAAGTAGCAACCTTGTTAGAACCTGATACAAGTTTAGCAGCTGCAGCTTTCTTCGCACTATTTCTAGAAGTCCTTTCAGTAGTTTGATCCTTCACTGCTAAAGGCGTTAAAGTAGATGTTGAAGAATGACTATCACTACTTCCAGACATAGCACTTGCAATTTTATGAGCCATATTTTTAAAACTTTGAGATGATCTTGAAGATCTATTGGATAATGATGAAGTCATTGATGTGAGTGAGTATGTTGATAATCTGTTCTTGGCCTTTAATGAATTTGAATCTGTCAAGTTGGATGATCCCCTAGAGAGTAAGGCAGGTCTTTTTTTAGTGGTTTGTTCAGCATCTTGCTTTTTATCATAAGTAGTACCATTTTCTTGATCCTTAGCTTTAGTCACTTCAGCTAGCTTAGAGAATGTCGCTGCTCTAACCATATCAATGGAGTTTTCCGAATCACTGTGTGTATCATTCGACACTGGCTGTTGAGACTGAGGGATATTGTTGATAGTTTTATCAGCTAAAATCTCAAACTTGCCATTATTGGATAGGTTAACTCTTGCTGATGAGTAGTCATCTCCACGGAGCAGATTGTCTAATGATAGAGATGCCGTGGAGCTGGCAAGCATACCTCCTCTTCCTGATCTTCTCTTGAGACTAGCTGCGCTCAAATTTGAGGCGCTAAGACCTTTCATATCGGCCGGTAGTACAAACCCATGCCTCTTATTAGTACTAGGTATCATAGTTATAGCTAATAATGACCTCCAAGAAAAATTAATAGAAAGCTGACAGATCACTTATAGAGAAATACATCAAAATATAGACTAAAAGATTCCTTTAAAATTCATTTTCATCTGCATACATGTAAACAAATATGGCTAATAAAAAAATGTAAACAAAAACAAAGAAAGTGTGCATTACTTAAAATGGAAATTGAAATTTCTGTACCTTTTGCAATGTGTAAAAAGCTGTGTAATTGCATGGCTGTGCCGTATATGTTATATATATATATGTTATATAAGTTATGGGTATACATGTATTGATATGTTAATACAACTATTTGAAAGAAGATAAAAGAGTAAGAGACTAGAAGAAGTTGCTAGTCTCTTAGAATATATATGTATAGGAAAATTATATGATAAGCAGCATACTGAACGAGTGATTATGCTGGAAACGTAGTAAGAAAAAATAAAAATAATAAATTGGGTGAGATAAGCTTAGACGGATAATAAAAGTTTTAAAATACCGACATCTTGTGACAGCTTGTACCTGTATAACTGTCGCATCTGGTTAATTAATCCCAGGACCAGGTGATCTGCAATTCTCCGATATCTAAATCTGCGAGCTTAGCAAATGCTGCTGGTGAGAAATCAAGGTCATTGTCAGAGCAAGACTCACAGGAGTCGACTACCTTAACTGTAACTGAATTTCCATTGTAGTGTGCAGTGATATATTTACCGCAGACAGTACTTATATCTTCGTCTGAAACACCTTCCGATTCGTATAAAGTATGTGCAACGGCGACAATGAGATCTTCTTCGGTAGATGACGTACCACAGTTGTCATTTGAAGGAGTGTAGTAAGTTCCACGTCCAGTATAGACAGTACCTGAAGAACTAGTAGTTGTGGTAGCAGTGGTTGTAGCTTTAGTGGATGATGAGGAGGTAGTAGTAGTAGTAGTAGCTTTAGTAGATGATGATGAGGTGGTAGTGGTTGTAGCTTTAGTGGATGATGAAGTGGTAGTGGTAGCTTTAGTAGATGATGAGGAGGTAGTAGTAGTGGTAGCTTCAGTGGATGAAGATGATGAAGTGGTTACAACAACTGTTATAAGTGTGGTTGTATCAGCTTCAGAAGTTGTAGAAGAGATAGTTGAAGTGCTTGGTGAAGCAGTTTCACTGTCAGTGTAATCTTCAACCTCTGAAGTAACATATAAATCATAGTAGCTTGAGGTAGCATAATAATCATCTTCATCTTCTTCATCGTAGTCATCATCTTCGTCGTAGTCACGACCAGCATTTCCTGTGTAAACAGTGTAAATTGGAAGATCATCATCACAGATGATATCTGGAACATTATCATCTAAATCATAATCTCCTCTATGTTGAATATTTTCACCAGAGCTGAAGAAACCAAGATCAGAAGCTTCAGGAAGGTCGGCTGTAACTGTAACATCAGCAAAGCTTGTGATAGGATAGGCATAAGCCATAGATATCAAATGGCACAATTCAAAGAATGCTAACGTATATTTCATAATTATGTCTTCTAAAGGAGTGAGTTAAACGAATGTAGTTTATAATATTAGTAAATTAATAACTAAGTAGATTAAGTGAATCAAGAATAGAGAAAAGTTGAAAAAGGGAAGTGAAGCTACCTTTATATAAAGTATTTTGGAGCTTTGAACTTTCAAGTACAGAACTGTAGGAGTATGATAAGGCTAATAGATCTCACTTGCATGAATCGAAAAATTCAAATCTCTTTTTCTTTTTAGTTAGATCTACTTGATTATTGGTTAGTTTTCTTACTAAAGTATGCAAAGCGTAGAAATATCTAGCGTCATCCTTTCAGTTCATTGCCAAAGTAGATATTGAAACTTGATCACTGCTGGTTAAATATCAGGAAAAACGGCTTTCACCTCCAAACTAATGCAAAAATATGCTAGCGACTGAGAGAAAAGAAACGTTTGCTAAGATTTGAACGTACAAAATTTTTAATTTTTATATTGATCTAGATATCCCCTCTTAATGCAAGATGGTGAAAAGAACAAGTTTAAGGGGAACTAAAAAGTTGACCAGAGGTAAAAACTTAGAGTGTTCCTGTTCTAGACTGGCAATTCAAGAAATGGCACATAAATAATAATCATGATATTTCCTAATCGGTACTAATGAAAGTTTTAATTTTTACTCACATTTCTTTTAGTGAACTAAAATCATCAGTATTTAGAGTTATAATAGATAGAGTTACAAAAACCGTTAAATCTAAAATTTCGTCATCCCTGTAGTAATTGAATAAAATTATGTTTTACTCTTGTATTATAATCTTCATAATGTTGAAAAGATTAACTTAGCTTATTAACATTTGAGATATATAATATTTCGGGACGCATATCAACAGATACGATGCATACTAATATGTGATTTGACAGAGAAAGAAAAAAGTAATAAATGAAATATATTGCGAGATGAGGATCTACATGAATCTACTTAATGCCTGTGTTTCAGTTGTATAGCAATTTCATTCTCACTAAGCACTCTCTTTTGCCTTTATAATACCGCTGTTAATCTTGTTATAAGACAGATTTATATGATGATTGAAGACACCAATACATTACAGTCTATTTTATAGATATCGTACGACTTTTTTCAATTGCCTTGAAACATCTCAAAGGTACAATTTTATGCAATTTGTTAATCTAAAGGAATACTGCAGGAGAACTTATTTACTGGCTATTTTTCACACATGAAATAAGCGAGGATTAGCACAGCTTCACCTGTGCACCATAAACTGGATACGTATATATTGTAATTATAGTACACTACGGATGACTTATATCTATAGTGGTAACAAACATACACTGACTAAGAACTACCAAGATTCACGATAAAGTTAGTAACATTATACTATAAATTGCTAAGTAGTTTCTATAGTACAGCATTAATCACTTTATGGTTCAAAGATGTTTTGGAAATAAATTTCTTTTTGCTCCCATTTGTACGGCTGAGTTTTTGTGGAGAAGAAAATCATGAGGAACTCTGAGTGTTATAAAGATAGCGATCCTTTTGATTGACTTGAATGTTGATATTACCTAGGTTATTAATCAATTTCTGTAAAAGATACCGCTCTAGATAGTAATCAAGATTAAAAAAGATATATATTTGGCAGAATTTGTACGGAGTAGAGAAAAGCTTACGGACTTACAAATCGTTCTTCTTAAAATGGGAATTTGTCAATTTTGATATATTTTTAACAGTAAATCGAAATAAACTACCATTATTGGGCCACATCCCATGTGTTGCTGCTCTGTTATCATTTCTTGTTGTGTGACGGCAATTATTAATCAAGACCGAATCTTCGAAAGGCATCATAATCTTCACCTCTGTGATCAAATCATTTAAATACCTCGAAAAACGTAAGATTTGAAAAGAGTTTTGAAATCGATTTCTAAAGGATAGAAATCATTGAAAATTATTCAAATTAACCTCTTATATATTCTACAATCAAAATGTCTGCTATCAAAGCCTCAAACTTATTCAAGCCAATCAAAATTGGTGATATCACTTTAGAGCATAGATTAGCCCTTGCTCCAACTGGTAGAATCAGAGCCATGGAAGATGGTAGTGTCACTGATTTAATGTTAGAATATCTTGAAATGAGATCAAAAAACAATGGGGGGTTAATTATTTCTGAAGCAACAAGCATCTCCAAAGTTGGTGGTAGTTTTGCCTTTGCTCCTGCTCTTTTCACTGAAAAGCATGCTGAAGCATGGGGTAGGATTGTTGAGAAAGTTCATGCAAACGGTACTCATATTGGTATCCAACTTTGGGCTAGTGGTGCAGTTGTTGCTGGTTCTGTCCCACCAAACTCTAGGTTACTTACTCCATCTGGTATCTACTATGATGAAGATCAAAAGAAGGCTATCTTAGACTCAAACTCTACATTAGCTGCTATGACTAAGGAAGAAATTGAAATTGTCAAATCAGACTTTGTTAACGCTGCTAAGCTAGCAATTGAAGTAGCTAAGTTTGATTTCGTTGAAATTCATGGTGCTCATGGGTTTCTCATTGACTCATTCTTCCAAGAAAATCTTAACAAAAGAACAGATGAATACGGTGGATCAATTGAAAATAGAGCCAGACTTGCTTTAGAAATTGTTGATGCACTGATTGAAGCTGTTGGCGCTTCCAAGGTCGCTATCAGATTATCTCCATACGCTACACTTGCAGGTTCTCTTGGTAAAGACTCGGAAATTGATCCAATTGCCAACTTTAGTTATGTTTTCAGTGAACTTGAAAGAAGAGCCAAACAAGGAAACAGACTTGCTTATGTTTCTTTTGTTAACCCTGTTATCAGTGGTATAGATGTTAAAGAAGAAAACAGAGATATTGACGTATCATGGATTTCACAAATCTGGAAAGGTGTTATTTTACAATCTGGTAACTTCATCCATGAACAAGATGAATTAGTCAAGACTGTCAATGCCAATGATAGAACACTTATTGGTGTAGGAAGATATTCTACTTCAAACCCTGACTTAGTGCAAAGACTTAAGAATGGCTTGGAATTGACAAAATATGATAGAGACACTTTCTATATTTCAATGACAAACAAAGGTTATACAACTTTCAAAAGCTATGGTGAAAATAATGTTTCATATGAAACTGAAGAAGCCAATAGAGTTCCAAGGCCTTTAGTAGAGTAGCTATTTTTATAGAGTAATTGTTTTAGACAATATATCCACTTTTGGATATTTTGGGATATAATATCACTTTTCATTTTCATATAGTTACGGTGAGCCACATTTGCATATCTTAATAAAGATACTCTCCTTCATAATCCATTATATCCACAGCGAGCTAGTCAACTATATTTACTCAAGATTATTATTAAGCAGTCTTCTTAAGTAAGCCCGAATCCCGCACTGATAACCAAAAAAGAAAAAAAAAAAAAAACGAACTTATATCCGAGTCGGAAGTAATTATCTCCTTTCATCATCTTTGAATTATGGCTCATATAGTAATATCATTGGAGATGATATACTTTGATTATTAGTAATTACTCTTATAAACAGGAGGAAGAAATGCATTTTGAATCTTCAGAATAAATAATCGGAGGGTCCAAGGCTGTGTATTTGTCAGCTTTTACTGTACCTAATTTGGTGTATAAATTTCCTAGTGGTTCTCAATCATGAATTAATAACTGATACTGCTTCAGTGTAAAAAAGCAAAAGCTACTATCACAAAAACAAGAATTAGAAAATGTCTTCCATCAAAGACTCAAATTTGTTCAAGCCAGTTAAAGTAGGTGACGTTACTTTAAAACACAGATTAGTTTATGCACCATGTACTAGATTTAGATCCATGGAAGATGGTATTGTAACTGACTTGATGTTAGAATACTATGGCTTGAGGGCAAAAGAAAATGGAGGCTTACTCATTGCTGAAGGTACTAATGCCAGTAAAGTTGGAGGATGGGGTAACAATATTCCTGCACTTGCTACTGAGGAACATGCTAAAGCTTGGAGGAAAATTGTTGATGAAGTACATAGAAACGGCTCGTATATTGGTGTTCAAATTTTTGCTTGTGGTGCTTTATTCCTTGGAGCTTGTCCTCCTAAAATTAAGGTTGTTAGTCCATCTGGCATTTACTTTGATGATGACCATAAAAAGTCCATTCTCGAAGCAAATTCAACCTTGGAGCCAATCACTAAAGAAGAAATGGAAATTGTGAAGGCTGACTTTGTAAGAAGTGCTAAATTAGCAATTGAAGTTGCTAAATTTGACTTTGTTGAATTACATGGTGCCAATGGCTTTCTCCATGATTCATTTTTCCATGAAAATCTTAATAAAAGGACTGATGAGTATGGTGGATCAATTGAAAACAGATCCAGATTCATATTGGAGACTATTGATGCAATGATAGATGCTGTTGGTGCATCAAAAGTAGGTGTCAGATTATCTCCATATGGTGTCCAAGGAGGAATGTTAGGAAAGGAGTCTGAAATTGACCCAGTTGCCAAATTTGGATATTTTATCAGTGAACTTCAAAAGAGATCCAAGCAAGGTAAGGAGATTGCTTATCTTTCAGTTATTAACCCAATAATTAGTGGTGCTGAGACACGAGAGGAAAACAGAGGTATCAATGACTCTTGGATTTCAGAAATTTGGAAAGGAACTTTGATCAGAGCTGGTAACTATATTCATGACCAAGAATCTTTAGTCAAGGATGTTAATGCCAATGACAGAACACTTATTGCTGCTGGGAGATATGTTACATCAAATCCTGATTTAGTTCTAAGGTTAAAGAATGGTTTAGAGTTAACTAAGTATGATAGATCAACGTTTTACATTCCTATGTCAAACAAAGGCTATCTAACTTACAAGAGATATGGTGAAGTCCAAGCTTCTTACGACAGTGAAGAAGCAGCAAGGTTCTCTAAGCCATTGATTGAATAGTTTTTGGAAATTCTTTTTATTTTAGATATATTCTTAGATACATAGTTTATCTTTTCTTTGATATAGATTTTTCGGAGTTATTAAACCTAATCACAAATCATGCTAATCATTTCGTTCTCTTTATTGTTCAATTCAAATGTAAAAAAGCATTTACTCCGCGTGTATGTAAAATATATAGTTCAATCAAAACGATTAACAATCTTTGGGATTACATATCTTAGTAAGTTGACTAATACTATTTTATAAATAGGGTTTATGAAGATAATCTATATCAGTATAATATACTACTACTACTACTACTACTACAACTATTATTATCATTATAAATGACTAGAGTCCAATTAAAGTTTAACTTTTCATAACTATTACTAATCAACTTTTCTTGAATTTTGATTTAAGGCTGTGCTACCATTTATCACAATTTATCAATTCTTTTAAACTCGAATGTATAAATACATGTATTTTTCACCTCAATGTCTCAAATGATTTGAAGAAGGATGATTGAATGAACCATTATAAACAATTATAACTATTATTACGATTAAAATGTCCGCTATTCAAAATTCAAACTTATTTAAACCAATCAAAGTTGGTGATGTTACTTTAGAGCAAAGATTAGTTTATGCTCCAAGTACCAGATTGAGATCTGCAGAAGGTGGTATTGCTAGTGACTTAATGCTAGAGTACTATGGCATGAGAGCAAAAGAAAATGGAGGTTTACTTATTGTTGAAGCAACAAACGTCTCCAAAATTGGTGGTAGTTTTGACTTTACTGCTGCTCTTTGCACTGAAAAGCATGCTGAAGCATGGGGTAAGATTGTTGAGAAAGTTCATGCAAACGGTACTCATATTGGTATCCAAATTTGGGCTACTGGTCCACTTGTTGCTGGATCTGTCTCACCAAATTCTAAGTTAGCTAGTCCATCTGGTATTTACTATGATGAAGATCAAAAGAAGGCTATCTTGGATTCAAACTCTACATTAGCTGCTATGACTAAGGAAGAAATTGAAATTGTTAAAGCAGACTTTGTTAACGCTGCTAAGCTAGCAATTGAAGTAGCTAGGTTTGATTTTGTTGAAATTCATGGTGCTCATGGGTATCTCATTGATTCATTCTTTCAAGAAAATCTTAACAAAAGAACAGATGAATACGGTGGATCAATTGAAAATAGAGCTAGATTTGCTTTAGAAATTATTGATGCAACTATTGAAGCTGTTGGCGCTTCCAAAGTTGCTTTCAGATTATCTCCATACGCTACAATTGCAGGTTCCCTTGGTAAGAAATCTGAAATCGATCCAGTTGTTAGACACGGTTACATCATCAGTGAGCTTCAAAGAAGAGCTAAGCAGGGTAAAGAAATTGCATACCTTTCTGTTGTTAACCCAGTCATAAATGGTGATGATCATGCCAAAGATGTTGATGAAATTGATGACTCTTGGATTTCAGAAATTTGGAAAGGTGTGCTGATGAAAGCTGGTAACTATATTCATGACCAAGAATCTTTAGTCAAGGATATCAATGTCAATGACAGAACACTTATTGGTGCTGGAAGATATTTTATATCAAATCCAGATTTGGTTAAGAGATTAAAGAACGGTTTAGAATTAACTAAGTATGATAGATCAACGTTTTACATTCCTATGTCAAACAAAGGCTATCTAACTTACAAGAGATATGATGAAGTCCAAGCTTCTTACGACAGTGAAGAGGCAGCAAGGTTCTCTAAGCCATTGATTGAATAGTTTTTGGAAATTCTTTTTATTTTAGATATACTTTAGATACACTTTTAGATACATAGTTTTTCTCTTCTTTAATATAGATTCTTTTTAGAGTTATTAATAATCTCTAATCATTCAGCCGCGTGAATGTAAAATATATACAGTCCAATCAAAACGATTAACAATCTTTAGGATTACATATCTTAGTAAGTTGGCTAATATTATTTCATAAACAGAGTTCATAAAGATAATTTATATCAGTATAATAGATGACAATTATTAATCCATATAATAATACGATAAATTGTAAATTGATTACAGTTCGAAGAGAGATAAACTTTCAAAGATAAACTTTTCAGACAATTACTAATCATTTTTTGATTTAGGGCTGTGCTAGCATTGTTATCACAATTTGTCAATTCTTTTAAACTCAACGTATAAATACATGTAATTTTAAACTCAACGTATAAATACATGTAATTTTCACCTCAATGTCTCAAATGATTTGAAGAAGGATGATTGAATAAACCATTACAAACAAATATAACTATTATTACAATTAAAATGTCCGCCACTCAAAATTCAAACTTATTTAAACCAATCAAAGTTGGTGATGTTACTTTGGAGCAAAGATTAGTTTATGCTCCAAGTACCAGATTGAGACCTGCAGCAGGTGGTATTGCTAGTGACTTAATGTTAGAGTACTATGGCTTGAGAGCAAAGGAAAATGGGGGTTTACTCATTGCTGAAGCAAGTAATGTTAGCAAAACTGGAGGTTGGATTGACCTCTTTTCTGCTATTGCTACAGAGAAACAAGCTAAGGCTTGGGGGAAAATTGTTGATGAAGTTCATAGAAATGGTTCTTACATTGGTATGCAAATTGTTGCCACTGGGTCCATGATTTTAGGTTTCTGTCCACCAAACTCCAAGGTAGTCAGTCCATCTGGTATCTACTATGATGAAGATCAAAAAAAGGCTATCTTAGACTCAAATTCCACTTTGGCTGCTATTACCAAAGAAGAAATTGAAATTGTTAAAGCAGACTTTGTTAACGCTGCCAAGTTAGCAATTGAAGTAGCTAAGTTTGATTTCGTTGAAATTCATGGTGCTCATGGGTTTCTCATTGATTCATTCCTCCAAGAGAATCTTAACAAAAGAACAGATGAATACGGTGGATCACTTGAAAATAGAGCTAGACTTGCTTTAGAAATTGTTGATGCAACTATTGAAGCTGTTGGTGCTTCCAAGGTCGCTATCAGATTATCTCCATACGCTACACTTGCAGGTTCTCTTGGTAAGAAATCTGAAATCGATCCAGTTGTTAAACACGGTTACATCATCAGTGAACTTCAAAGAAGAGCTAAGCAAGGTAAAGAACTTGCATACCTTTCTGTTGTTAACCCAGTTATAAATGGTGATGATCATACTAAAGATGTTGTTGAAATTGATGACTCTTGGATTTCAGAAATTTGGAAAGGTGTGCTAATGAAAGCTGGTAACTATATTCATGATCAAGAATCTTTAGTCAAGGATGTCAATGCCAATGACAGAACACTTATTGCTGCTGGAAGATATTTTACATCAAATCCAGATTTGGTTAAGAGGTTAAAGAATGGTTTAGAGCTAACTAAGTATGACAGATCAACTTTCTACCTCCCAATGACAAACAAAGGTTTCACTACTTTCAAAGCATATGGTGAAGTAAATGCATCTGATGATAGTGAAGAAGCTAAAAGAGTTTCCAAACCTTTAGTTGAATAGATTTTATATAAAGATTATATATAGAAAGTTTAAAAAAAGAACCAGCTATAATGTAAGCAAACGGTAATTTTACCTGTAATATATACATCTTAACCATGAAGTGATATTATTCATGATTATATATCGGTCTTCAGCTTCGAAATTGTGAATTTCACATATATACTCATTACATAATCTTATATCTGCTAAGAAATTAGATGCACAACTACAAGACTTAGTCATTTACAGTTTCGGCTTTCAATGCAGTTAAGGATCTCTAATGTTAACTGTATGTCAGTGAAAGATTACTTTTTCAATTCCGCGCTAAGTAATTTAAAATGATTACATGATATGAAAATTCGGTGTTCAACTAACCAACTTGTGTATAGTTCTAACAATGCGTTTGTTTGGTATGGAGATTACAAATCATAGATGGATAAGATTAGCTATTTTTGTAAGCATATGTGTGCTTTGTGTGTTGTTTACTGATTTACAGTAGTAATATAGTGGGTTTAAACTTACTAAGTCATAATTCTTAGTGTTCTCAAGGCTGTGCTATCTGTTTAATGTCTTGGGTATATATATACTGGTATACTACCATGATGATTGAAAATTTGAAGGAGAAGAAGATTTGAAACAGTTACTCAAACAAAAGCAAATACTTACAAACACATTCTATGTTGAAAATCACACCAGAACAACACGCTACTATCAAGTCTTCTAATTTATTCAAGCCGCTCAAAGTTGGTGAGATCACTTTAGATCATAGATTAGTCCATGCTCCAACCGGTAGATTGAGAGCTACCAAGGAAGGCATGGTTACTGACTTAATGTTAGAACATTTCGATATGAGATCCAAGAATAACGGCGGTTTAATCATAGGGGAAGCTACAAATTGTACCACTGTTGGCGGTTGGGCTGCCTTTTGTCCTTCTCTTGACACTGATAAGAAAGCTTTAGCACAAAGGCAAATTACTGATAAAGTTCATGACAATGGTTCCTATGCTGCTGTTCAACTTGTTGCTACTGGTCCTATGGTTATTGGTGCTTGTCATCCAAATACTAAATTAGTTAGTCCTTCAGGTATTTATCTTGATGATGCTCATAAGAAATCTATCACTGATGTTGGATCCACTTTAGAAGCTATTACTAAGGAAGAAATCAAGACCGTTGTTGCTGATTTTACCTCAGCTGCTAAACGTGCTATTGAAATCTCTGGGTATGATTTTGTTGAAATTCATGGTGCTCATGGTTTCCTAGTTGATTCATTTATGCATCAAGGTATGAACAAGAGAACTGATGAGTATGGTGGATCTATTGAAAACAGAGCTAGATTTTTATTGGAAATTGTTGATTCTATGATTGAAGCTGTTGGTGCTTCTAAAGTTGCTGTTAGAGTTTCTCCATATGCTTATTTTGCTGGTTGTGAAGGTAAAAGTGCTCCAATTGATCCAGCTGTTGGTTATGGTTACATCTTTAGTGAATTGGAAAGAAGAGCTAAAGCTGGTAAAAGAATTGCTTATATTTCTTTTATCAATCCTGTTGTCAATGGTGATACTTTATTTGAAGAAAATGCAGATGTTGATGAATCATGGGTTCCTGAAATTTGGAAAGGTGTTATGCTTTCTTCAGGTAATTATATTCATGAATTAGATGAATTAGTTAAAGTTGTTAATAGTTCCGAGAGAATGATGATTGGTGTTGGTAGATATTTCACATCTAATCCAGATTTAGTTCAGAGATTAAAGAATGGTTGGGATTTAGTTAAATATGATAGACCTACTTTTTACCTTCCATTGTCAAACAAAGGTTACTTAACTTTTAAGTCCCATGGTGAAGTTAATGCTGATCTTGAAAGTGAAGAGGCAAAGAGAGTTGGTAAACCATTATTAGAAGAAGATTAAAAATTATTCATACATTTATATAAATTTTTACCATTTCTCGATTCTATATATATATATATATTTTTTTCTATAATGAAAATTGCTTTCAATAATTTTATAATCGGTTAATCTTCTTCATTAATAATCATGCCTAGATTACGCAAAGTTATCAATGAAAGATATACAGTTAATTCAGATGATGAGGACATCCCAATTGATACACTAGAGCAAGAAAAAATAATAAATGATTTGAAAGGGAGAATACCAACATCAAATACACATATACATAAATATCTCCATTTTTTCCAGATACTGATACTTTTCATTAACTTAATATACATTGTTATTCCATATTATAAGAAAGGTCTGAATGGGATATGTACTTTGGTATCTATGTGTATACTTTTCAGTTCAATATTGGTATTTCAGTTGATTTTTTTCAAGAGTTCAGGATCTTTAGTTAGTAGGTTAATTGAAAAGTACATTAAAATCAGCGGTATCACATTAATGTACTTGAATTTAATTGGATCTACTGTTATTGGATTACTGAAATTCATGTACTATAAAGATAAATTGGATGTTATTTATTACATACCTTTCTTAGTGTCATTGACCATAGTGGTCTATGTCACAGATATAAATTCATTGACTACTGATATTGCAAAACTTGAAAAATTGAAATACAATTATAAAGATGCGTGATGATGATTGAAGAACTGGAAACAGTTGAAAATTTCCTCCTTTCTTGATTTCCCGCAGTGCTTCTGCATTGCGGACATGATATTCATCGGACAGTTGTTCACTTGTTTCATGAATCCAATTAGGAGTTCATTGCCGTTTTCACTGTAGTTCAAAGCATCTTGTATTGAAGACAAATGAGAGATCGAAGATGAATAAGTCTTACGTGCATAATACGAGAATACCAAAGGGTACTCTGACTCCAACTGTAAGTAATGTGAAAGCATAGCATAGTTTAAATGATTGAATACATTAGTCAATGAAATATTATTCTCATATTCGATTAAACGAATGTCAAACTCAATGGATCCAAATATACATAGTTCGGTATTACTGAATGATAAATTAACCAAATAGCTTTCTATATCATTGACTAAGTTAAAATCAAGTTTTTTATCATTCAATTTAAATATCAATGAATATCCATCATCATTTTGTAATAATAAATTAACTTCGTACCCTAATGAATTCCACGTAGATGACTGCTTCACGCTGTTGGAGAGTACTTCCCAAAGAAGTGCATGTTTTGTCTGAGTGACTAATTCCCAACCTATGTATATTTTATATTTTACCTATTTACTTGTCAGTAATGGAATATTGTGGGGAGGAATACAAGTTAGGTGTTAAATCTTACTTCTATCCCAGATGTATCAGGCATGACGAGTGAAGTCTTGTTATCACTTGGGGAAGATGTCAGATTGGTCACTTTGATAGTGTACTTTGACTCGACATTCCCTTTGTAATTCCTCTTTGTATCTATAATTTCAAACTTCATGTTTACTAAGAAGAATCTTTATCTTGTTACCAAAAAAAATGTAAAATAAGAAAAAGTAAAAATATTAAAATAAAGAATTTATATTAAAATTCAAGATGGACTTGATAAATTTATGTCCATAGTAGTTCAGTATGAGAGTAACTCCAGAAAAGACGACCATACTGGGGTCAAGAATCATACATCATGTGTCGCCAATACGAAGAACATACCCTGAAGCGCAAGACGGCAAACTGTCAATGGGAATCCTAACTGAAAATAACCATACAACGGCTCAGCAAATACTCTCAATGTATAGAACAGCTATAAGAATGTCAAGATTCATAAGCAGGGAGAAATACCAAGTCTCGTTATTCAAGAAGTACGTAAGGTTTCTCGTACTTGACGATTTCAACGTGCGTAGATCGTTACTATTACCTTTCAAGAATGAAGAAAAACTAACAGTTGATGAAATGATACAACGGGGGATAAATACGTTACATTTCATAAACAATGCTGTGACAATACCGAGGGAAGTGGTGCCTAGACGTAAGCCAGAGAGTGTTGAACTGAAAGTTGTGATGTCGATACTTGAATATGAGAATTCAAAGATGAAGTCAAGTTACTTAAAGAAAAACTATAACGTTAAAACGCTCAATGATTTAGATGATAGAGATAAACAGTATCTTGAGTATTTCAAGAAAAGGATGGAAAGATCCGGTGAGATTGAGTTCAATGCAGGTAACGTATCCATGGTCAGACACAGGTTACTGGAAGAGCCCGTGTTCAGTGTATACACATTCGAGAGAAATCTGATGTTGCTCAACGAGAGCATAGACACGCTGTTGTGAATTGAATTCTCGTAATGAACATGACGAGGGAAAGGTGAAGGAGCAGTGATGCCTGTGTTCACATTCGAGAGAAATCTGATGTTGCTCAACGAGAGCATAGACACGCTGTTGTAACAACTTCTAAATTCTACGAATGACCTGATGAAGGAAAGTTCACTCATTGATGAAGAAGTACATAACATAACACAACATAACATAGCATAAACGACTTAGATGTGTATACCTGTATAAATAAACAATAAACCCAACGATTATATATATATATATTACTTTACATTATTTAAATAGTACCAGAGTAGTTCAATTTAAATCTTATTCTAAATAAAACATATAAATATAAATATAAATAAGAGAATTCAAAAAATGTAGATATGAGAATGAATGAATGAATGGGAAAAGTATCATCTATAATTATTTATCTGTTCTTTACCAACCTAATGAATTCTTAACATTGATAGGATTACTTATACTTGGCATATAACTCTTAACTCCAGATCCAGATCCAGATCCACTACCGTTCAAAGAAGGTGAACTTCCATTTGAAACGTTGAATTCTGAAAGTTGGGATAATCCTGAAGCAAGTCCAGTTGCTGTTCCTGAATTACTTATATAATAAGAACCGTCGGAGTAATAGTGATACTGTGGTTGAGTTTGAGTCATTTGTCTAGAAGGTAACGATATTTCAGATTGTGATTCAGGTAATCCAATTAATCCACCACCAGTTACCAAATTCTTAGCTTGTGCATTTTTTCTCATCTTGTATAAAGTGATCATAGCGGCTATGTATACCGCTACACCGGCTGCTGAACCTGCAATTATACCAGCTAATTTACCGCCTTTGATAGAGACATGTTGACCAGGAGTAGCTGAATAAACTAGAGCGTCATCCATTGATCCTGAATCCCCGTTACCATCCAACGAATCAGAATCAGAGTTGTCGCCACTTGACGAATTGTCACCATTTGATGAAGAATCCGAAGAAGAACCTGGAGATGAATCTGAAGATCCTGAAGAACCCGTTATTGATGCAGTGGAAGATGAAATATTTTCAATGAGACCAACTAATGGAACTTGTGAATCTATTAGAGAAGCTAATGAAAGCTCAGCATCGTTAGTATTGAAATATATTTCACTTGAAGAGTTACTGATAAGATTTTGTAATTGTTCAACTTTTGAAGAATTGAAGTAAACTTCGGCCACGGTGATAATATAATCTAAATCGGTAGCAGTATATGGAATCAATTGTTTAACGAAAACAGAAGAATCATCATCAAATGGGAAATTTAAAACACCTGGTAAATATTGGAAAATTTGAGCAGAAGTTATAGAACTTTGTACTACAAAGGCATAGTTCAAAGCCTTGGTGAATCCAATTGAAATTAATTCATAATTTTCAGAATCAACATCGTTGGTTTGTACAGGTGAAATGGCTTTAGGTAATGCAGTTGTAGCAATTTGTTGAGCAGCGGTCTGTGTTGAGTCTGTGGCAGATACATCTGGTTGTACCACAATGGTAGAAGGTAACCAATCTGTCACTTGTGTACTACTTGTAGTAGTAGTAGTAGGTACTGGAGTAGCGGTATATGAATCAACCAATGGAGTAGTACTTGTTGTTTGTGGAATGTACTGAGATGCAGGAGTAGGAGATGTTGTTGTTTCAACAATCGATTGTGAAGGAGAGTTGCTGGTGGTAGTGGTAGTAATTGGAGTATACTGTGATACAGGTGTGATTGATGATGAGGAAGTAGATGTAGTAGTAGGTAAAAGTATTGGTGATTGTGAAGTAATTACCTGTGCGGAAGTACTCAATGATTCAGTGGAGGAAGAAGTAGTTAGTTCTTCAGTAGTTGGTAAGACTAAACTAGATTGATAAGTCAATGATAAACTACTAGAAGTGGTATCAATTGGTGTAATTGGTTCAGATGTTGGAGTGTAAATTTCAGAAATTGGAGTGGTTGATGAAGAGCTTGTTTCTTCAATTGGAGTAGTGGTAATCAAACTTGAAGAGCTTGAAGTAGTTGTTTCTCCAATTGCAGTGATTGATGAGGAACTTGTTTCTTCAATTGGAGCAGTGGTAATCAAACTTGATGAAGAACTAGAACTAGTAGTGATATATGGTTGAGTTTCTAAAGCTGATGTAATATCTAACGAACTTGAACTTGTAGTTTCCACGGGTAATATAGAGCTTGAAGTATCAACAGGTAATGCAATACTGCTTGAACTAGATGAGGCTTCAGAGGATGTAGCTATTATGGAAGGTTGATTGGAAATAGGTAAGATCAAACTAGTTGGGCTAGAAGAACTTGAGCTGGATGAAGAGGTGGTATCTAATACTGTAGAAGATGAAGAGGTATCTAAAGTTGCTGTAGAAGATGAAGAAGAGGTATCTAATACTGTAGAAGATGAAGAGGATGAAGAATCATCGTCTTCCACTGTGGTAGCAGCGTTACCTTTAGATGTTGTTGTTTCTGAAGAACTAGAACTAGAAGTGGAATCGGTGGTAGTAGCATCTGCAGTAGTAGTAGCATCATCTGAAGAGCTAGAAGTAGTGGCATCAGTTGATGAACTAGTGGTAGGAGCGGCAGCTACTGCGACATAAGAAGAGTAAGCTGGTGTTGTTGTAGTGGTATCAATGGAAGATGAAGAGCTATCGGTGGTAGTTGTTTCATCAGAAGTGGAACTAGTAGCTTCGGTAGTATCATCTGATGTGCTTGTGGTATCATCAGAAGTAGTGGTATCTGTGGTAGCATCATCAGAAGTAGTAGCATCATCTGTAGCGGAAGTAGTAGCGTCATCAGTTGTTGTAGCATCTGAACTAGAACTTGTTGTTGTATCATCTGAAGAACTAGAAGCTGTGGTATCATCAGTTGTTGTAGCATCTGAACTAGAACTAGTAGTTGCTTCATCTGTAGTAGTAGCATCAGAAGATGAACTAGTAGTAGCGTCATCAGTTGTTGTAGCATCGGAAGATGAACTAGTAGTTGCTTCATCTGTAGTAGTAGCATCTGAACTAGAACTTCTTGTTGTTGTAGCATCGGAAGATGAACTAGTAATTGTTTCATCAGTTGTTGTAGCATCAGAAGATGAACTAGTAGTAGTAGCATCTGAGCTAGAAGCTGTTGTTGTATCATCTGTATTTGTTGTATAATCACTAGTTGTATCTTGAATATTTAAATTATTACTAGAGATAATATCATTAATAGTACCATTTGTATAATTTTCAACATTTTTATTAAATTCTGAATCATCATTAATATTGTTAATATTATTAGATATTTCATCATCTCTTTTAATTAAATGATTATTATTATCAAATATAAATTCTTGTTGTATTTGATCATTATTATTATCATTTGATGATGATAATGAAGATGATGTTGATTTAGATGATGATGAAAATGGATTTGGAATGTATAATCCTTGTGATATATTAAATATAAATAACAATATTATAAGTAATTTCATCTTGAATGTAGTAGTATAGTATAATATAATATATTGGATTTGATTGATTAATTTAAAGAATGAATATTGGTTGGTTTAGTATGATATCAATATGATGATATATTCAATATATTATAATACTATAGTATAAAGATGATATGAAATGATATGAAATGATATGATACGGTGATCTTATTTATATTGAGTGAGTATTAGTGAGTAATAGTTATAGTTATAGTTATAGTTATAGTTATAGTTATAGTTATAGTAACGAATGAATGAATGTATACTATGCTCAATAGGGTATCTAGTATCTGATCTATCTATGATATATGATATATGATATATCTTATAAGAATAAGAGTATAAACAAGACAAGAATACAAGGCAGATAGATTTACATTACTTTAGTTTATTTTATTTTAAAATTCTCTTGTAATACAAGTAGATATAAACAATCACACATAATAACATAATACACATAGTTAACATACTAAATCACGCTCTCTCTCTTAATGTTAAAGGAGTAGTAGTGTATTGTATTAATTTAGTATTATAAGTAGTATTAGTATTAGAGTAGTGTATTGTATTAATATATTATATTAGTAGTATTAGTAGTATTAGTATTATAGTAGTATTAGTAGTATTATTATATTATATATAGTAGTGTATATATCAATATATCATAACCATAGATATTTATGACAGAGACTATCGTCTTACTATTAGAAGATCGACGTTAGTTAAGGACTATTGGTATATTACACTACCATATATATATATATCATATATCATATATTATATTATAGATATATCTACTATACTATACTATATCTATCTTATATTATATCTATATTATACTACACATCATGTCTTATCAACAATTAGATGATAATATAATACATTCAGATAATACTACAACCAATACTACTACTAAAACATATAAAGGTGGTCTATTCTCTCTAAATTATTATAGAAAATATTTTGATTTAAGTACTTCAAATTTTATACATCAATGTACATCATCTTTTAATCCTTTCAAATTAAACAATATAACTTTAGATTATTTCATCAATATTGGTGATTTATACGGTTCTATATGGATTACCGCTACTATAATATTTTCACTGTTTTTCTTCAATTCTCTTAACGATTTAATTGTAGAATTAATAGATGGGAATAATACTTCAAATATTAACTATTTTAAGATAATTATCACTTCTATTAATCTATTATACGGTTATATTATTGTTATACCATGTCTAACTTATCTATTATTAAGATTTTATTTCAAAATTGATTCTTCTAAATTGATAAAATTATCAAAATTAATTTCAATTTATGGTTATTCTAATATATTATGGATTCCAGTATCTATAATAAATTCATTTCGTACTGTTTTAATCAATTTCAGTTTATTAAATTCTTTGATTAAATGGATTATAGTATGTTTAGGTTTCATATTGAGTAATTTATCAATTACTTTAAAATTGTTAAAATATTTTAATGAATTGATTGAATTGGGGTTGTTAAAGAATAATGAAAAGTTTTTGTTGTTAGGTTTGTTGAGTATTTGTCATATTGGGTTTTCAATTGGTATTAAAGTTTGTTTTTTTGGTTTATAACGAACGAACTACGAACGAAGAACGAAGAACTACGAACGAAGTGAGTAGTTCGTAGTGAGTAGAATCATATTCACTACGAACGAAGTGAGTAGTATTCATATTCAGAGTGTACTTATAATCATATTTACTACGAACGAAGAACTACGAACGAAGTGAGTAGTTCGTAGTGAGTAGAATTATACTTATAAATATATTCATAACTATTATCATAACTACGAACGAAGTGAGTAGTATTTATAAATATAGCTTTATCATATCTTATATCTTTAATGAATATAGCTTTATCATATCTTATATCTTATATCTTATATCTTATATCTTATATCTTATATCTTATATCTTATATCTTATATCTTATATCTTATATCTTAGTATTTATAAACATATATCATTAAATATAGCATTATCATATCTTATATCTTCTATCATATCTTATCTGAGTAGTTGTAATAATACTATATATGTAATACTACGAACGAAGTGAGTAGTATTAACCCTAATGTCCATTTTAATAAGTACACTTCCAGTTCCTATATGAAAAAAAATTTTATCTTCAACATTAAATCTACAACTATACACTTCTTCTTTCTATGAGTACTTATAAGATATGATATTATGATACGAGATAGTTCTTACATGAGAAGGATCTCATGTATTACTATCTCTACAATATAAGAAATAGCTATGATTATTTGCATTAAACCAATTGTTCCAACTGAATAAATGTATATTTAAATGTTGACAATTGCATATATCGTTAAGTTTCAGCCTTGTATGAGCTATTACTTATATTGTATATATAACATGGTATGTTCTAATTTACTTTATTCTATTTAATTGAACATTTTTAATGATGATATACCCGACCGGGCGGTCATAATTAATAATTATCAAGCTATTAAATTAGTAAGATATTTTCTGTGTACAATTTTTTGAAAATATTGATAGTTATGAATTGATGATAGGTCGTTTCTCTGATCTATGTTAATAAATCTATACCATTTCGTCACTCTGATTGAGTTAATACTAACTTACTTAGATATTTGAATATAATTAAGGTTAATTACATTCATAATACCATACCATACGATTAACTAAAGATTATTTTATAATGATGATTTTTTATATTCACACTGTACGAGATTTAAGTATCTGTGATTTTATAACAAAAATACTGATTTAATGACTCTGATACATAAAATTTCTTTCGTTAGTTGATATGGTATGTATGTATAATCTATATAAATAATCTATATCAATTAATTAATATCTTATAATGATAATTAACCAATTTATTCAACTCTTGTATTTCATCATATTCAAAACTATGTTCATTTTTATAAAAAAGTTGAAAATCATCAAGTAAATGGTTATTTTCAATTGATTTATTAATACTCCTGGGTATTTGATGTTTTGTTATTCCGTTACACTTTTTCTTATATGTATAATTACGTGTATTTGTATAACTTGGTGTAGATAACGATAGTATCGATCTTGGATATTTATTATGTTGTTGTTGTTTGCTTAGATATTTTTTACTTATTATATCTTGATCAATAACGTTAAATTCTATACATGACGATACTGTAAATCTCTGTTCTTCATTTTGATTTATTTTAAAATTGAAAACACGCTCAATATCACTTATACTAGTGCTAAAAATTTCATTTTCATAAAACATTCGTTTTTGATGTAATTCCATCGCTTTTATAGTAGTCATTGTCAGATAACTCAGAGGTAAGTACGTTCAAACTTCAATATATATAGATAGATAGAAAATCAGGAACAAATAAAGTATTTATATCAAAACAATTTACGTCAAATTAAACTATTACTCGAAAGATCTATCCATCCATTGTATACTTCAAATATTACCACGCAATTACATTGTTCAGTTATAACGGTATGTCAAATAATTTACACAGATCACCGGTCATACTATCTTTATCAGTGTACACAGATCTACGGCGCACTCACAATAATTTTTTAAAAAAAAATTACCTGAAATTTTTCCATTTTTGGTTATCTCAGCGGTATTATGAAATTTGTGGAGCTTGACTAAAGTATATGATGATTGATTGCGCAATACAGTTTTACTATATTGTATATACCATTTATAAATAGTTAAGCTACCTTCCTTCCTTCCTTCCTTCCTTCCTTGCCTCGGTCACCTACTCTGTAAAGACGTTATTTCAGATCTTGGATTCTCATTAAACGTTTCTAATTCATAAACATCGTTATCGTTATCATCTCGTAATAGTAAATTGTACATTTCATAATCGTCTGAATCGTTACCATTCTCATTATCTTCTAATATGCCCCCGGTATCTGTGAAATTGTTTTCTTTCCTACCAACAACGGCATTTATCTCATATTTTTTTTCAAAATTTTTTATATCTGATATCCATTCCCATATTAAATTTGCTGACATTATATGTGAAAATAAATAAATCGATAGTGACCATATGTTCTTCCTGTAACTTATCCTGTAAATTAAAAATAACGGAATAGGTAATATAATGAAAAAATAAATCAATATCACTAAGATTAAATTATCCATCTTATATGCAAATCTTCTCTTAATTATCGAATAACTTATAACACATATGAGAAAGATACCGTATACTGTTAATTGTGTAACTTCGTTAATAGTAGTAAATGCTTCTCTCTGATGGGTATTGAAATAGTAAAAACCTTTAATTATTATATTCAAAACCATAATTGAAATAATTGTCAAATTGAACAGTTTATGAACTATACTTTTCCATAATTCATTTCTGATAACTTTAAATATCACAATCTTGATTATCTTATTCATTATATCCCACCAACATACCCATATTGACATGTAACTTAAGAAAAATGGAATTTCCTCACTTATATCGACAAAAGCATAAGATCTCATTTCTTCTGCATCTTCATAATTGTCATTATACTGCTTTTCCATAATCTTCGACACCCGAGCCATGGTTATCGAACAACCGATACAGAAAATCAGCGTTGACAGTCGAAGTATGATAGGTTTGTGATTGACGGTTAATTGCTGAATCAGCAAGATTAACCAAGAAGCAACGCATATCGAGCACATTGCAAAATTAGCAGCAATGACACCGTTACTGAAACTGTCTCTCGAACCACCAATTACCGATTCACTCTGTACCAGATTTGTCATTACCGGATCTGTGAAATATTCAATAGTGTCGTTTAAATTTGAACAGTTTGTAATGTATAGACTCGAATACGCTAGTTTGACCGTATCGATTGTGATATTTGATGTTTCATTGTGTATTAGTAACCCCGGTGTTAATTCATATATTGAACAATTCGAATAACTTATATATTCTCTTATATCCATAGCGTCATGGTTAGTCTACTGTCCTTCATTACTAACAACCTTAGTTGCTTCATCAATGAATAAATTAATTTATAATTTATTATATTATATTGCTCGAAATAAATAAATTACCTATACACACCTCTACTTAAATCTGTTATAACTTTGATTCATTGAATTTCTACCATTTGAGAAATGACGAGGTTTATCATTAAACTTATTGTACGATCCACCAGTTTTATTCTCCAATTCTCTTAAATCTATGTTAACGATATATGACCTTCTCAATTTCCTGCTTTCATAGTTATCATTTTCTGAATTATAGTAATCTTCCGATAATCCTAAATTTAACTCTTCAATTGGCATACTTACTCTAAATTCTGCTGTTTCATAAGGTATACCTCCATTTCTAGATTTGTTAATAACCATCTTACTTTGTAATTCTCTCACAAACATGAAGTTGTTTATACCTCTTCTATGGAAAGTCGATGAAAACCCTTCAGGGTAAGACGATATTTCAGATTTACCAATAATCTTATTACGATCGTTGTTAATATACTGATCTTCACCTTCTGGTGATGTTGACACATATTCGAAAAAAATCATCATTGTTGAATCTCTACCAGTGGCATCATTCTTGAATTTATGACTCTTAAATGGAGATTTCAAATCGTTGTATAATTTTGATACAATTTTATATCTTACAAATGAATCAACTTCTGATTTTTCTTTATTCGTATATGTAATTTCTCCAAATTGTTTAAATGCTTGATTAATCAATGAAAGACATTGTTGTGGTGGTGTATCGTATGGTAGTGATGCAATATATGACATATATTGAATTGGCTGTTTTGTAATAATAGTCTTGATAAATTGGTTAATCTTACAATGTGAATCAATTCCATTATTCTTGCGAAAGTGTTTACTACTAGGTGTTGAAAATATAGAAATTTCAATTTCTTCTTCATCTTCATCTTCCACCGCTTCTTCCTCATCATCGTCAAAGCCTCCTTCATTTTCTTCGAAAGATCTAGTGATAAACTCTTCTTTTGAAAATACTCCTCTTTTCCTTTTCATATTATCCTCTTTTATACCTTCTGTAACTTCATCCATCATCATCATCATTGGCATGACTCCCATAATTTGATTCCCATTTTCTTTGTTATTTACCTTACCGTTCTCGCCGTTACTATTATTATTACTACCATTTCCATTTAATGCAAATCCATCAAATGGTACACTTGAACTCAATGGATCAACAAAACTTGGAGCTCTAGAACTTAACATTAATGGCGTGGCTCCATTCGATTGATTTACCATTTGCTGATTCATACCGTTAAATGAAACTCCCATACCTATCGAACTCCCATTATTGAAAAGTCCAAAATTTAATGGTGATGCACTGGGAAGACTATGTAAACCTGTTGAATTTGATCTACTGTTCAACTCATTTGTATTATGTTCGCTTATTGGACTCGGGAAAAATCTTGACATTCTATGCATTGTTGTTGGTGTATGTTGTTGAGATAATGAATCAAACCCATTTGATGAATCTATATTTGGTGTTGTTGCCCATACTTGTGGAGACGTGGTCAACGATCTAGTCTTACTACCATTATTATTATTACTTGTATCCCACGATGATTTCATTTTCATATTTGAGGGTGTTGATATCACGGTGGCAGAACTTGATCTTACAAATGGTTTGGAGTCAATTGGATTGATATTCTCATTACTCATTATTTCAAATTTACCAGTTGCTGGATTATAAAGTTCTTTATTTATTGGTTCATGTGTCTCATTACTATATCCAGTTCTCCATGGTGTTGATGGCATATTTGATTGAATTGAATTGCGTCCTACTCTTGATGCACCTGGTAAAAATGGTGATGAATTGTTACTACTATGCATAGTGGTTGATATTTCTGTACTTAAATCACTCCATAATTTCTTGCTAAAACTATCATCTTCATCATCTGTATCTGCCCAATTGAAGTGTGGTACTGAGGATGGTAAAATATCAAAGAACTTAGATGAATTTATAGATGGCGATTCTGATTGATTAGGTTTAACTGGTTCTTTCATTGATTCCTTTAAATTTTCTTCTTCATTTTTAACTGTGCTTTTTGACCATACGTTTTGATTTATACTTCTATTCCAAACATTACTTGGAGGTGTGGAATTATTAGTTGTTGGTTTAATGTCTCCCTTTGATAAATTTTTCCTCAGACTTATTGATAATTTTGTTTTATCTGTACTTAGTTGTTGCTGAGTTGAAGTACTGGCTATATGCGATTGTGAAGATTGTTGATTCAAACTGTTTTGTTTGAACAGACTATTAACCGATTGTGATTTGAATTTGGGTTTATTTGAACTGTTTTCATTATGCCCGCTACTCATGATTATGTATTAGTCTCTATCATTCATTAACTGTAAAGGATTAAGAAATCCGATCTGAAATAAAATTTGATTGAATTGAACTAATTTAATCAAGGTTTTCAATAATGATTAAATTAGTCCAAGGGGCTGTGAAGTTGTTGAATGCCCTTGCTTTGCTTATCCAGATGATAGTTCAAGTTTATATGATATGAGTGTGATCAATTAAAATTATAGTCTCTATTATATTAGAAATAATTCAGTTTTTTGCAGTAATTAATTAAAATAAAACTAATTATGCGTAGTGGAACGATTAACAATAATTTCTTATTCATGTGTACATTTGTTAAGAGTGGGGAATACATTGATGAGTTTATATCAGTACATTTTCATGAGAAGAGGCCAATTGGGTGTGGAACTGATGATGAGAGTAGATTGGAATGGTTTTGAGTAGTGTCATTTTGATTCAGTTATTGAAGGATTTCAAAGGATAAGAACTTTTCTCAAATGCAACACAATTTCTGTCGTGGTCCCATTTGGTAAAATAGTCAATTTATTGGATTATCATAAGATATGGTTGTCAAATAATATGTGATATTATTCTTTTTATAGTTAGCTATGTCTGAGCACCATTAAAGTAACAATGAAGTAAATATTAACCACTTTAAATTAATTATTTAGAAAATACATTCAAAGTTTGGAAAAATGTGAAATGTAAAATTCTAAAGAGAAAGAGTCTTTGGATTTCTGTAACGACAGATCATCTACCAAACATAATCAACATGAATACCCGCTTTCCACATCCTCATCATTGATCAACAATGCTCTTGACACTCAGTACACACCACCACATTAACAAGAACAAGAACAAGAACAATCAAACAAGATCAAATCAACACAAAATCAACCTTCACCACAAACATCCATACACCACCAACACTTTCAAAATTTTGATTATTCATCAACAGAAAAATTAAATTAAATTAAATTAAATTTAAAGACCGTTCAGTTGCTTACATAAACTGATACTTCTTCTTCTTCTTCAACTTCTCCTTTCTCCTGTTAAAGTGTTCATCAGATTATCAATACTCAATATACCACACGGACTATCCCGAAGTAAGTATCAGGTTAGCGGATTCTATTATTAACGTTAGTTAGATCAGTCTCTGAATCTATAGAACATGGCTTTGCATACTATTTTCTAGTAGATTCAATGTTTGTTGTTTATATATTTAATATGATGATTATGTAATACTAACAGTCTTATATAACCAAAGGTATACTATAATCACGATGCAAAGTAACTACAACTGGCCAAATGATCGTAAAGGACAATTAAACGATTCTAACAATAAGGAACCAGAAATCGATCCAGCTTTTTCTCAACAATCTCAACAACAACAACAACATTCAACCTTACCGCAACCTCCGCAACCATATGATCCAGTTAGTGCCACCGCAGCAGCTGCCGCTGCTGTAACCGCTGCTTCTTTAGTCGCTGCCAATAACGGACCTAACTCTTCATCAAATCCAATGTCTGGAGGTTTGGGTGGATCAGCTACTAATTTACCACCACTACCTTCAATTATTACTAATAACTCATCTCCAAGTTATGATCAATTGATACAAAATTCACTAGGTCAAAAACAAATAGGTAATTCATTAAATGGTACTGATGGAATGGGAGAAGGAGGAATCAGACCTGAAGTTAAAACTCAAGTGATTAATGGTAAAATAAGAGTTCCACCAGAAGCAACACCAGCAGTTGATGAAAAAGGTCAACCATTATTACATCATGGTAAACCTTTAACAAATACTAAGAGAGCTGCTCAAAACAGAGCTGCCCAAAGAGCTTTTAGATATAGAAAAGAACAACATATAAGAGAATTAGAGTTAAAACAAGAAGAAAATAAACAATTAGAAGAAGTTATTTCAAGATTATCAAGTGAAAATTCAAAATTAAAAGAAGAAAATTCAAGTTTACAAAATGAACTTTACAATTATAAGAGTATTGTTGAAAATTTGAATCAAAGAATAAAGACACTTTCTAAATGATTAGTTTTTTTCCAAATTAATTTGTTTACAATTTTGTGATATCTTTTGTTTTATGTATGTTTAGTGATTTAATATAATTTTGTATTATTAAAATAAAATGTAGAATCTATCTTTGATAACAAAGAAAAAGGAGATAATATGTAAGAAGGCAGAATACTTAAGTATTCCAATATATTATCCCTTGAACGAAATGGTGAATGTGAAAGCAAAAGAAGTTAAACATAATACTGACTTCTTTTTAAAAAACTTAAAATGAAATCAATGTGTAATACGTGAAAAATCTATAAATATACAATCACATGAATTCAACCAAATCTCGAAGCAAAATTGAAATAGAATAGCTAACTTTAAATCTCTATCAGAAATGAATCTTTACCCTTCAAACAAAGTCAAATGAATACAAAAAACCTCATCGACAAAGAAAACCTTTGAAAATAAAGAAAGTAAACAATTTGAAGATGATTTGAAATGAGTAAATTAAACGATAAATCCCCAGACAGAGATAAAGGATAAGTAAACTAGTAATGAATAACTCAAAACTAATTCAATAAATCCCAGTTATAACTTCAAATATCATATTAAACTTCATAATTAAATTCTATAATTTATATACGCATATTGACACATTCTCTGATATTTTTGAGATAGATATACTTCTCTAAATCAGTTAACTTAAGTTTATGCGATATAATCTGTGAATTGAACAGACATAATCCTTTATGTCTCAAACACAGATCGATGTTCTTATCATTATGTGATAACTATATAGATGAAGTTCTTCTCTCTTCTCTATTCTTTTCTGATAATCAAAATTTTCCAGCTATAATTTATTTGAAAAAATCAGTACACCATTTACAGAGAGTTACAGCTTTAATAATTATTGCTTAACTATATACACAATTTTAATAAATTATATAAGATATGATGAAAACCTAGCGTAACTACAAGATACATAGTGGTATATAAAAAAGCTATATAGCAAAACATCACTCATCCAAGAGTATGAAACCTTTAACTTGGCTAACTTATGAGATTTTTGTGAAAAATATAAGAATGACATCTTTGGTCATAACTTCATCAGTATTGCTGATTTAGCAATCCTAATTACAGCTCTTAGGGAAACGTTGCATACTGCTTCCAATGGAATCATGTTGACTTTAACACCAGAAAAAAAAATAAATTGAAAGGGATTCCCCTGTATTTTAATACCAAAAAAATATTCTGTAGTTAGTAGTCATTATTGGATGATCTAGGCGTCTAGAAGACAGCGGATTTTCACATGGAGTGTTGAATGTATTGGATATTGCCTGTGAATTAATATTGAAACATCTGGATCTAGTTTCTGAATTATGAAAATATTTCTTAGTAGTAAATAAAAATGAGTTGGTATCAATAAAGCTGGAGCCAAACTTCCTAGTAAAATTGGGCAGATCTTACCAGTAGGATTAGTCATTCTCTACTTATACCATCTCTGATCTAAAGGGTGAACGTATCGTCAGTACTCAGCTCAACAACCAAACTCTGCATTAATAAAATGTTAGCGCTGAATCAAAATAGTAACGATAAGTTAGCTGGTATTCATAGAGCTGGAGCTATACTTCTTGGTAAGATTGGGCAGATCTTATTAGAAGAGTAGCCATTCTCTACCTTTACCATCTCTCTTCTTAGCGGTGGGTACTTTAATTGCTGCACAGATGAAGAACCAAGAAGAGGATAAGAGGGTGGTGCGGGAAGAAGTGTGAGAAAGTAAACAATCTTTTTATCTTTATAAGTTTTGTGGGGATTAAACGCTGGCTCTGCTCTACATAGTTAACAATTTGAAGTCGATGGACCCACAACATCTGTACACCCATATTTTTAGACAGCCAATGGGTAATAGATCAACCGAGTGGTACTGAGTAAGTGGTCCAACTGCCGCTATGTCTGACGTGGTTTGTCACATACTGAGATACATTCACTCAAGGTATACAAGTGGACATTCAATTAAGTACAACTACTACTACCAATAACCCCAAAAGTAACCCCATTACTATCAATTCAAAGACGGCTTTCGGATATAAAAAAATTGGCAATTTCTACTCAAACACCGCTCATTCCGGAAGCCTTACAGATTAACGTTGATCTGATGGACTTAGTAAACTGGTCCTCTGGGTGGCTGTAATTAGGTGTCAACAGGGGGGTATAGCCCTGCCTTGCTCTAGTATATATACGGGCGCTACCATCAACGCTATCTCCCACAAACACGATAATTAAGCTTCTGCTCATCATGCAATATTGTTACGTATGCATACATAAATTTAAATATTAAATCTGGTTTTTTTTCAAATGTTACTTACTCATATATAAAAGCTATCTGTAGGAATTTTCTTCTTTAAAGTAGACACAAATTACTAGTTCATTCGTGTGATTGATATCATTTACTTCTCATCGTTATATCATTTTATCTTATACCATATACTGTTGGTTGTAATTGATAACACCAAAGGATTTAGATTTCTCATTACTCCGATTCAATTTTAAAGTCATTTCTTGTTTAGCCATTTAATTTATGCATCTATAACATTTCATTCAGTTCATATTTACATTCGTCATACATTACTAGCTCAGCTCTGAATATTCATCATGAGATTTTTTCAGCAACAGAGAAGATTATCGTTAGATGGGTCAAGTTCAGGTGGTGATGAACAACGTGAAGAACCTGCTCGTAGTAGAAATTCAATGAGAAGTGCGGGATCTAGCTTGTTCTTCTTGAGAAGAAGAGGTGGCAGTGAACCTCCTGATTTTGATCCAAGTGTCACTAGAAGTCATACTATAGGCGCTCATTCTCCATTGAGAAGATTTTTTGGACATGGTTCAAATGATGAACACGCGCAACCAAAAAGAAGGAGATCGTCATTTAGTGATGTAAGTGATAGAGATGTGTTAGATAAACACACCAACTTTGATAATCCTATGACTGATGACGAGGAAGAAGAGGAAGGGGAAGAGGAGGAAGAGGAGGAAGATGATGAATCGTCAACAGATGAAAACAAAGACAATGTTCCTCCTCCTCAACAATATACAGGGGGTCAACAGAAAAGAAATCCATTACGCAGAAATATGAGTAAAGAAGAAGCATCATCTATAATTGGTGGCTCGTCAGTGATAGAAATGGAAAATGCAGAAGATAAAAGTCCACAGAAGAGTGAAGGTGAATATACACGTGAAAGTGAAATGCCTCAAACTGATCAAAAAGTGTTTTCATTTAGTTTACCTCTTGGATCAACACAATTAAATTTAGTAGATAGATTACATTCGTTAAGATTGAACATTCCTTTCTTAGGCGAATCCAATAGTGGCAGCACTGTCAATGACAACACACCGCAAAGGATTACAGAAACAGAAGATGACCTCAGGAAAAAGGAAGAGATACGGCTTAAATTAGAAAAAGCAAATTCAATAACAACTCTCGAGGAAGAATTTTTGTTCAAAGATGTTAAGAGTTTACAAAATGGTAGAGCAAGAGCAGTACGTAAAGCTTTAACACCAACTTTTACAAGTACAGTATATGGTGAGGTTAAACCTGATTATGTCAGTGTTTTTGATACATTTGAAGGTGATATATTGGTCATGGGTGGATATAGAGGGAGTATACTAAGATATACTAGCAACAATAGAAGAGCTTGGATTCCTGTTATGAAAGCAGGTTTGAATTTACGTAAGATTAGTTTGATAATTGGTCCAAAAGATGAGGATGAATTAAAGGCGACTGAAGAACTTTATCCAGATGGAATATTAGCTCATATTGGCCCTGTTGATATTTGCAGGAAATTACTAAGAAGATTAAGAATGAACCCAAAGATTAAATTAACTAATTTTGGATATGATTGGAGATTATCCTCTGATATATCTTCTCAGAGGTTATATGATAAACTTGTTGAAATTAATGAAAATAATGGAGGTAAAGGTTGTCTAGTCATAGCTCATTCTATGGGTGGTTTGATAGCACATTCTGCAATGCAAAGAGATCCTTCATTATTCAGAGGTATAGTTTATGTTGGCTCGCCTAATCCTTCACCAAATGTCTTGGGACCTATTAGATATGGAGATAAGATTCTATTCGATAACAAGATTTTATCACCAGAGGCTAATTTTATGATGCGTTCATCTTTTGTATTTTTGCCATTGAGTGGTGATTTATTCAAAGATCGTCATACTGGTGAGAAATATAATTTAGATTTCTTTGATCCTGAAGTTTGGGTTGAATATAATTTGTCTCCATTAGTATCAAAGGCAAGGAGAGAAGAAAGCGAAAGAGAAAAAGAGATAGAAGAGTCAAGACCAAGTTCACCACTTTCAAAATTGGAACTACGTAGGAAAAACTACTTAAATTCAAAACTTGCAGGTTATTCGGTTTTCCAAATAACTTTCGATGAAGCTTATGATTATCTTACAAGGACTTTAAAACGTACAAAGAAGTTTCTCTTAGGTTTACAGTTTGATCCTGAAAAGAAATATCCACCATTAGCCGTTGTATACGGTAATCGTGTTCCATCAGTTAGATTTTCATTGGTTGATGGATTACAAGGAATCAAAGATGGTGATTATTATGATTTTTCATATGGTCCAGGTGACGGTGTTGTTCATCAAAGATGGCTTATGCCTGAAGCTGTTGGCTTCCCATTAGTTGCGAAATTGTGTAGTGCTAATGCCCACATGGATTTATTAGATGATTTAGAGTGTATTGGTAAAGCTATGGTTGCGATCTTAAACAAAGAAGCTGAAAATTTACAAGAAACTCAACATGACATATAAATAGTAAGCAAAAAAGCGCATTCCTCTATTATGTTTTATTATATATATATATATTATTACAAAATCCCATTATTTAATCAGTCACTTTCATTTTCTTCTAAATCGTAATATTTGACATGGACCCAAAGACTACATGAAGAACATTGTACTATAATTTCATAACTTCCATCATCTTCTTCGCCCGTAGTCTCACATTTGGTTCCATTGTCAATAAGATCGTTCTCGTTTAGTTCGAAACTACGTATTGACAAACATCTTGGACAATTTTTAACCCATCGCACTGGATCTTCATCTTCTAATATTTCAAAATCATCTAAGGTGTAACTATCCAATCCTTCTCCATTATTGACTATTCCGTTTTTACCAAAGAGTTCAACTAGTTCTTCGTCGTAATCTTTACGTAATTGCTCATCACTGAGAACTCTGTACGCTTCTTGTATCTGTGCAATGGTAACACTTGCATTAGTATTACCATTCCGCTGCTTATCTGGATGAGTTGACAAAAGTTTTGATCTGTAAGCTTCTTTTACTTCTTTCAACGAGGAAGAATTAGGTATCCCTAGTTTCTCGTAATGTGTTCTCTCATGCCACAGTTTCTTAGACTCAGACATCTTCCACTTTCCACCGTTATACCTCCCAACTAAGAGTAACTAACAGTTCATCATACTCAAATTGAAAGTTTGTAAAAATGGGATTTTTTTAAATTTTTTTTTTTTAATTATGGCACATCTGTGAAATAAAATTTTTTTTTTAAGGTATAGTGAAAGATAATTGTTAAAGCTTAAAGATGGGTTTAAATCCAAATTGATCTTTCCAGTTAGAAAGTATTACCAGAAGATACAAGTAGGACAAAAATGGGCGAGAAAAGAAAGTCTGATGGGTCAGTTGACTTGAAAGTCAGTGTTCCAACTGTCGAAAACGAACCTGGTGTCATAGTGAGTTCGTTTTTCAATGGTTTAGAAGTTCCATCAACTACAACTTTTGATGTATATAAAAATAAGTCTAATGATATTTTACTCCATGGTGAAAACGATAAGCTAGAATACAACGGTTCCCTGTCACATGACGAATCACAACAATACTGTATCGCTGTTTACGATCCAGTTAACAAATCAGTTGAATTAATAAAATCTAAAATGATTCCAGCAAAAGTTACTTCAAAGGAGAAGAGAATAGTGAAAGGACCTAAAGTTAAACAACTTACAGTTCGTAATAACATTCAAAGAAATGCATTAGGTGAAGCTTTTGGTACTAAGAAGGCTAAGAAGGCTATTGCTGATATGGAAAGAAATAGAATTGATTCTGGTAAATTAGAAAACGATCAAGTTGATATTATTGATTCTATTAAAGTTAACACTACTCAATTACCAACTAAGGAACAAATGATTGAAACTATGAATAGCGATAGACCTACACCAGTGTTTGACGTTGAGGCTACAAGAGTCGAAGATATCTATCCATTAACTAATATAATACCAGAAAAGGAATGGAATTTCATTCGTGTTGATAAATTATTAACTGAAACTGATCCAAAACAACGTATGGAATTATTATGTTACTCAAATTCTAGATATTTATTGAAAAAATTAACAACTATTACCAAGGATACTATAAACAAAAAGGAAAAATTACAAATTGTATATTATATATCTGTGTTGATGGGTGTTTACGCAAATAGAAGAGCACACAGTAAGGAAAAACTTATAGAACGTCTTAATTCACCACCTGGATTAATCATTGATTCAATATTGGAAAGATTTACAGTTTCTAAGACTTCTCAATTTGGTAAATCTAAGGATAGATCTTTCACTATTGATCCAGCTAAAGAGGATAAGTTATTATGTTATATCTTGGCATTAACTTTACATCTTGACGAATTCCATATTGAATTATCTCCATTAGCTCAAGAATTATCTTTGAAGCCAAGTAGATTAGTTACATTATGTAAAGCTTTAGGTTGTATCATTAGAAGCGCAAATGTAGCCGAAGCTGAAGCATTTGGTATACAAAAATCTAATGCTAGTGGTTACAAAATTGCTACTCTTAAAGTTCCTTTCAAAGCTCCTGAAACTACAAGAAGAGGAAGAAGAGCATAATTTAAAAGTACATAAAAATCATTATTCATATATAAAACCATAAATAAAATGTATTATTTTCGTATGCACATATATATATGTAAAATACTGAAAATCAAAATCAATAAAGGGAGGAAAGTAATTAAAATATGTATAAATATAGAAAAGACTTAAGTTGAAGAGGAAAAAGTATGAAACTTAAATTAGGGTAAAAAATAGTTGGAAGTGGAAGAAATTGAATGCTATAAGTTGAAACATAATAATAATAGTAATAATAATAATAATAATTTGGAAATACAGAGAAAAAAATTAATTCGTAGACTCATAAATCAATAAATGAAAAGTCATAAAAAAGCAATTAGTAAAGCATGATAATAGAAATGAATATCAGTGATTGAATGAATTTTAACTTCTTTTAATTAAAGAATCTTTAATTGCAAACACAGTCATAATCCATGCCATTATTAAAGAAATAACACCAACACTAACGTTTAAAGTGAACATTGGAGTTAAACCTCTATATTCTAAAGCTTCAATAACTTGATCTGTACTTTCCATAAACACTAATCCACCACATAATAAACAGAAAGAAGTTATAATTTCAGTAATTGGTCTAGTTGGCTTAAATAATGTATCCAACTTGCGGCCCTTTTCAGTTGGAGTGATAATTAATAAGATAAAAGTGACAACTCTGAAACAAGATCCATAAGTTAATAAATTACCCCATTGGACATGAACGGTGGTAGCTAATTCTGAAGCTTGTTGATGTTGAGACATTAATAAACCAGTCCAAAAGATAGTGAATAATGGGAATGGATTTGGTGAATAACCAGGAGTAACATTAACAATTGACAATTTACCAATTTTATCGTCATCTACCAAAGACATAAACTTTTCTCTTCTCCAAGAACTTAACTTAGTCTCTGCAATGACACCACATAAACCTGCACCAATGTACATAAAAGCAATTGAAGCATGTTGTAAATCTTTAGCAGAATAAGCTTGACCAGCATCTGATAAATGTTCCAAGAAAATGTTGGTACATCCATAAAACAAGATTAATGAACTTTCAATCATCTCCATAGTAATCATTGAACCTTTTGGTTGTAATCTATACCAGATTGAATCTTTCTTTTCATATTTAGTAATATATGAAGCATTCCAAGCCCATCCTAATTTAGTGAAACCACCACAGTATCTAGCTAATGATAATAAACCCAATGAGAAGAAAACACCACCTTTAATGAAATGAGCCAATAGATTGAAGACTCTTTTCTCTTTACCAAAGAGATTCAATACTGAAACACCAGTTGGAACATAAACTAAGAAATAAAAAAATAATCCATAGTTTAAAATATTAAAGATAATGAAACTAACGGTACCAAAATATGAGACAATTTTACCGATGAGAGGTAATTTGAAAAAATTTGAAAAAAAATTATCGGCTTTTTGTGATAATAAATTTTTTTCAGTTAATGGAGCTGAAGCTTCTCCAACAGCTTCTAATTGCTGATCAATTGATCTTGGAGTGTTACTAGATGATTGTAAATGAGTACGTTCATTGTCGTTTAATTCTAAATCAAAAGAATCTGTGCTAAAAGCATCTAAATTACCTTCATTAAAATCGTAAAGTGTACTAGATGGAGAATGAGATCCAGAATTTGAAAAATCATCTAATGGAATAAAATCCTTATTTTTCAATGATGAAAAATCTTGATGATATTCATTTTTCAACCATTTTGAAGCAATTGTAATAGTAGCTGCAAATAATTGTATAACTGTCATAAAGAATAAGCCTGTACCCATCTTAGAATATGCATTATTTGGATATAAATCTGGAACTGAATTGATGAAAATTGAATATGAGAATAAAGATATTAACACAATTGCTGAATGTAAGTAATAAGTAGGTAAATACCATTTTGAGTTAATATTATTCAAAACCAAGACAATTGGATATAAGAATATAAAAGTAAACAACATAGTGGAGATATGAATATATAATTGATGTTTTTCATTACTTTCAATGGTAAAATAAGTAGTTGTATTATAATTTGACCAATATAATCTTTCAGCGGGAGTTAAATTTGTTTCTAATATAGGCATACCGTGATGATGACCACCTTCATGCGCAACTGGTACTAATGTTGACATATCTATATCGGAAGTAGCAGTAGTAGAGCCCATGTCATGGCCATGCATATTCATGTTCATAGAGGCCATAGAAAGAGAAATAAGAGGTAAAAGCCCGAGAAATAAGTTATTAACCTTCATTATTAGTAATATAAATTTGAAAAAATTCTGATAAGCGCTTTTATTAATAAAATTTGAATAATATTGAGATAGTTCGTTAAGTCGTTAAAGAGTGGATGAATGATGATATAAGATTATTGAAATAACCTTAATGAGAAAAAGACCTTGGGTAAGAAACTATTAGAATCAATCCGAAGTGCGAAGTATTTATAAAATCAAACAAACAAAGGAAGAAGTTAACCGATAGACAAATAAGTAAGAAAATCAGTAACAAATATCAAGAAATAACCGGTTGAACAAACAACGAACAAGAATAGAGATATATAAAAATAAATATCAGAAGAATAAGTAGAGGGTTATAAGAACAACTAAAAATAAGATGATTTGTATCAGCTTTTATATTATCCCATAGTCGAAGCTCTTATACAAAAAAACGTTTAAACCCGAAATAAATAAATTAATTTTTAATTATCTGCATATTAATTACATAATAAATTCAATTCCGAATCTCCCGTAATCCATAGTTAACTATGTAAATACTTTCAAATTAAAGAGGTTTTACTAAGACTTTTTCTACAGTTTTCTATAGAGAGAGATAATTCACTCAATCAGCTTATTTTGCGATAATATAATATAATATAATATAATATATATGGTATGATAATATAGATAAATAGATGGGGACCGTTCCCAGACCGTTAGTTATGTCAAATTCAGAAGCATACAGTGTTAAATAGTTAATAGTGTATATTATAATACAGTTGTATCGTATCAACACTACATAGCTAGTTAGCTAGCTAGCCTAATATAGTGTTGGATTAAAGTCGATCTATTACATTACACCCGCTTAGGAATTTGGTTTTTTTCTTATGAGTGTTTTAAAATCATAAAGCCGAGTAGAGTAGTTGAAAGGTGCTAGCTAGCCGTACCTGGTTCAAATTTATATATATTTGAATGCAATAAGGGTCCTGTTATCTCAGAGTATTTGCTCTTTATCATACAGTACCACCTTGAGACAATACTTAATCATGATGTGTATACTTTACTTGTATATATATACTTCTCTACGGCTTTCACATCAGTGTCATCATACTCTTACCAGTTTTCTGTTAAGTTAATCTGCGAGAAATTTAAAAAAATTCGACAATTTTCTTTTTTAACGGCTGTGTGCGTCTTCTTCCAGACTGTCCAATTTTGAAAGGTTCACTAACTTCACTTCCCGTAACTTACAAAAAATTACTGTTTGTTGTTCCGTGCCGAAGTTTACTTTTGTTTTTAAAAGTCGATCGACTGGTGCACCGAAGGCCATCTCTTATGACATTATTAACTATGTAAGGTAAATGTTGTGGTTGTTGCAAACAAGGATGGATAAAATAAACGCGCTGCGCTGATATCACTTAAGCGGCAACTTATCTCTCTCTTGTCTTCACTGATCAATTGCCAATTGACTGAACTAACAATGGTAAAGGGGGTTCATCACTCATTGGACTCTTCCTCTTCATCAGCTAATGAAGGGTACAGCTTGAATGGTTTGATTTACAATTATATCATTTAATCAATACTTTTTTTTTCTTTTAACTTTAACTAACAAAGTCCTTAGATCTTCAAAATCATGAAAAGATATTAGAGTATAATGCTTCTCCTATCCTTCAATCTTCATTCCTGGAAAAAGGCTCTCAACAATTTAGTGGATTTAAGACTCCTTGTATCAATACAAGTCGTTGGATGAATATAGATAAATTAGGTCATGTGTTTGGTGTTAAACAATTTGCCGAAGTTAATGAATTAAATTTAGCTGAAAGAGGTATCACCGATTTATTCGATAATTATTATGAATCATATCCAGCTTATGGTCCTTCTGAAAATGTACCTATTGAAAAACAAAAGATTGAATCAATATTTATTCATCTTTCAGATATTTTTGGTTTTCAAAAGGATAATACCAAAAATATGTTTGATTATTTTATGAGATTATTAGATTCAAGATCTTCAAGAATTGGTCCAGGCCAAGCTTTGAGAACTTTACATGCTGATTATATAGGTGGAATCAATTCAAATTATAGAAAATGGTATTTTGCCTCTGGAATGGATCTTGATGATACTTTTTTCGCACAACCACAAACTGATAAGAATGATACTAGTAATAAGAATAAGCTCAATTTAGATAAAGAGTTCCCATTACACGAATCTCAAGAAAGATGGTCTCAAACTATGAATTCATTCCTAGCTGAAGATTGTGTTATTCAAGTGGCTTTATACCTGTTATGTTGGGGTGAAGCAAATAATGTAAGATTTATGCCTGAATGTTTATGCTTTATCTTTAAATGTTGCACAGATATCTTTTACTCTTTAGATTTTTCCAAAGAGATCAAACCATTTCAAACAAAATTTTTAGATCATGTAATAACTCCACTTTATAATTATTATAGAGATCAATCATATGAAAAAATTGATGGTAAATGGATTCATCGTGATAAAGATCATTATAAGATTATTGGTTATGATGATATGAATCAATTATTTTGGTATCATAAATCTCTTTGTCGTTTACATATTAAAGAATCTAAAATTTGTCTTATGGATATACCACCAAATGAAAGATACTTATATTTTAATCAAATTGATTGGTCTGAAGCTTTTGTTAAAACATATTATGAAAGAAGAAATTGGTTACACGGAATGATCAATTTTAATAGAGTTTGGAATCTTCATCTTGGATCATTTTGGTATTATATTTGCTTTAACTCGAAATTTTTTTATACTAATAATTATATTCCATCAATTGATAATCAACCAACTGCAACTGATACTTTATCTGCGTTATCTTTAGCTGGCGCCCTTGTTACTTTGATTAACTTGATATCTTTATTAGCCGAATTATGGTTTGTTCCAAGAAGATGGCCAGGTGCACAACCTGTTTTCCCAAGATTCTTATTGACTTTTTGTTTATTGGTTATTAATTTATTACCTTCGTTATATATTTTCATTTTCGTTGGCATGGGAAGTGATGCTCCATTGAATTTAGGTTTAGCTATTACTCAATTTATTGTTTCAATTTTCACTGTCTTGTTTACTTCAATTGTTCCTTTATCAAGTATATGTGGTTCTTATATGAATGTTAAATCAAGAAAATATTTAGCTTCAAAATATTTTACAGATTCAGTTTATAAGATTAAGGGGAAAGATCTCTTATCATCTTATGGTTTATGGCTTGGTGTTTTCATTTCCAAATTTACTGAGTCTTACTTATTCTTAGCTGTTTCTTTGAAAGATACTGTTAGAGAATTGAGTCTCATTCAAATTGATAGATGTATTGGCGAAGAATATTTTGGCCTCATCTTATGTCAAAGACAAGCTTTAATTGTTTTGATCTTGGTTTATGTTACTTCTGTCTTACTATTCTTTTTGGATACTTATCTTTGGTATATAATTTGGAATACTGCATTTTCTGTTATAAGATCTTTACATTTTGGTGTTTCTATATGGACTCCTTGGAGAAGTATGTTTGCTAGACTCCCAAAGAGAATTATTTCAAAAATTGTTTATGCAAAAGGTGCTTCTGGTAATTCATCAAATAAAAAACTTATTGTTTCAAGAATTTGGAATTCAATTATTATTTCAATGTATAGAGAACATCTTTTATCTTTGGAAAATCTTCAACAATTAATTTATCAACAAGTTACTTCAGATTCAGGTGAAATTACAATTGTTGAACCAAGATTTTTCATAACCCAAGAAGATGGTAATAATGAAGAATTTTTATTAGATCCAGATTCTGAAGCTTCAAGAAGATTATCTTTTTTTGCAAGATCTTTATCAACTCCAATGCCTGAAGCTTCTCCAATTAATGAAATGCCAGTATTTTCAGTATTAATTCCACATTATTCTGAGAAAATTGCTTTATCTTTAAAAGAAATAATTAGAAAAGAAGATGATGTTTCAAACATTACTCTGCTTGAATACTTAAAACAACTTCATCCTTTAGAATGGTCAAATTTTGTTAGAGATACTAAATATCTATTTGAAGAAAGTGAAGATAATGGTGAAAATAAAACTCAAATCGATGATCTACCATTTTATTCAGTTGGTTTCAAGACAGCTACCCCAGAATATGTATTAAGAACAAGAATCTGGGCTTCTTTAAGATCACAAACTTTATATAGAACAATCTCTGGATTCATGAATTATTCAAGAGCAATTAAATTATTATACGATGCTGAAAATCAAGAAGCTACTGATGAATCATTAAAACTTGAAGAAGCAAGTATTTTGGCACAAAGAAAATTTAGAATTGTGGTTTCTTTACAAAAATTTATGGAATTTAATGCAGAACAAGAAGAAAGTACAGAAATGTTAATGAGAACTTATCCTGAATTACAGATTGCTTATCTTGATTATGATTTAGACCCTGAAACAGGTGAACGTGTTTATTACTCTGCTTTGATTGATGGAAGTTGTGATATAATGGAAAATGGTAAAAAGAAACCAAAATATAGAATTAAACTTTCAGGAAATCCAATTTTAGGTGATGGTAAATCAGATAATCAAAATCATGCATTGATCTTTTGTAGAGGTGAATATATTCAACTTATTGATGCTAATCAAGATAATTATTTAGAAGAATGTATCAAAATTAGAAATATTCTAAGTGAATTTGAAGAAACTACTGCACCTTTAGATTCGTATAGTGATATTGATGATGGTTTGAACTCAACTAATAGTTATAGGAAAAATCCAGTAGCTATTATAGGTACAAGAGAATATATCTTTTCAGAAAATATTGGTGTCTTAGGTGACGTTGCTGCTGGCAAAGAACAAACTTTTGGTACCCTATTTGCTAGAACCTTAGCTCATATTGGAGGTAAATTACATTATGGTCATCCTGATTTTTTGAATAATATTTTCATGACGACTAGAGGTGGTGTTTCAAAATCTCAAAAAGGATTACATTTAAATGAAGATATTTATGCTGGTATGACTGCTTTATTACGTGGTGGTAGAATTAAACATTCTGAATATTTACAATGTGGTAAAGGTCGTGATTTGGGTTTTGGTTCTATTCTCAATTTTACAACAAAGATTGGTGCTGGTATGGGTGAACAAATACTTTCAAGAGAATATTTTTACTTAGGTACTCAATTACCAATGGATAGATTCTTATCTTTTTACTATGCTCATCCAGGATTTCATTTGAATAATGTCTTTATATTTTTGTCAGTTAAAATGTTTATGCTCTTTTTGATTAATTTAGCTGCACTATCTAATGATTCAGTTATTTGTGAATATGATAAATATCGTCCAATTACAGATCCACATTCACCACAAGGTTGTTATAATTTGATGCCTGCAATTGAATGGGTTCAACGTTGTATTGTTTCTATTTTAATTGTTTTCAGTATCTCATTTGTTCCATTATGCGCTCAAGAATTGATGGAAAGAGGTATTTGGAAATGCGTTACAAGATTATTAAAGCATTTTGCTTCAATGTCACCATTTTTTGAAGTTTTCGTTTGTAGGGTTTATGCTCAATCTTTAGTTAACGATTTATCCATTGGTGGTGCTAAATATATCGCTACTGGAAGAGGTTTTTCAACTTCAAGAGTTTCATTTTCTTCATTATATTCAAGATTTTCTTTTGAAAGTATTTATTTAGCTGCAACATTATTTCTTATGATCTTGTACACTTCAATAGTTATGTGGAAGGCTGCTTTACTGTACTTCTGGTTTACCGCTGCTGCTTTAAGTTTATCACCATTTTTATTTAATCCAAATCAATTTTGTTATGAAGATTTCTTCTTGGATTACAAGAAATTCTTAGGTTGGTTAACAAGCAATAATGCTAAATCAAATACTGAATCATGGATTAGTCATATAAGAAATACAAGAATGCAATTAACTGGTTCTAAGAGAAGAAGATTAGGGAAATCTGGTGATAATTTGGGTCTTGATTTTCAAAGACCTTCATTTGTTGGTTCTATTATTACTCAATTATCTTCACGTGCAATTCCATGTGCAATGGTATTCGTTGCTTATCTATTTTCTAACTCTCAAAATGAAAACTGGGATAGTGATGCTCAGCCAACTAATACAATATTGAGACTTCTCTTAGTCACTGCTGGTCCAATTGTGGTTAATACTGGTATCTTAATTGTTATGTTCCCAATATCAATTGTATTCGGTCCCTCAGTTTCTTTCTTCTTCCCATCATTTCCATCAGTTCTTTGTTTCATTGCTCATTTTCTTGCATTACTCAACCATGTTGTATTTTTTGAAATTCTATGGCAAACTCAAAATTGGGATATTCCAAGAACTGCATTAGGTTTTTGTTTATCATGCTTGTTACAAGGTTTATTTTTTAAGACATGTACCATTATATTCTTGAGTAGAGAATTCAAACAAGATAGATCAAATAAAGCTTGGTGGTCTGGTAAATGGGTTACTTCAGATTTGGGTTGGAATATTTTGACACAACCAGGGAGAGAATTTATTTGTAAGATTATTGAAATGAGTACTTTTGCTTGTGATTATTTCTTAGGTCATTTTATCTTAATTATTCAACTTCCTTTGTTATTCTTCCCATATATCGATACTATTCATACTTTGCTTCTTCTTTGGCTCAAACCACATTATCAGATCAGAAGACCAATTTTTTCATCAGTCAAGAGAAAAGAAAGAAAATTCAATGTCTTTATTTCATCAATTATTTTTTTCACAAATGTTATTTTCTTTTTATTATTGATCATTGGTCCAATTATCTTATTTACTTATTTTGATTTTGACTTAGCTGATTACTTACCTGATAAAGCTTTGGTTTTCTTCCAACCAATTGAGTCGATGAATAATAGGAAAGGATTGAGAAATTATAATCCACCGAAGACTCATAATTGATTTCTTCTTTAGTTTATATAATTTTTAAAATTAATATATTAAGTATATATTTGATGTAATCTTTTCATATACATAAATTATGAAGTTATGTAGTTATTATTTAGGCCATATTTGCTTTTGAGTGTAGTTTCCTTCTCTTTCAATCAATGAGAACATTTCATTAATTTTCTTATCAGAACAAAACATCCGAGATATACTAAATCTAGGACACTTGTAGAAAACTTCCAGAGTTCTCACAATTGATTCCAGTTGATTGTGTTCAATACCCCGTTGGCTCAAATACCATATGACAGCATCTATGTAAAATGTTAGCACTTCAGTATCAATTCCAACTTTTTGAAATAATGATAAATACACAGATGCATCTAAATCAATAACGTGTTTGTAATATGCTGGTTTCTCAGAATCAGAGACTTTATGTAAAGTTGACAAGTAAAGGATAGTTGGCTTGGAAGGAAACTTTGAGTTCGAGCTTGTATTTGTCTGTGTTTGTGTTTGAAAGTTTTGTGATTGTTCTCTATTTGTGTCAACTTGAATTTTCGATTTTGGAACAGTAACACCACCTATTGCTGCTAATTCATCTTCTAATGATAATGCTGAATTTTGACTCGATACCATTGGAGTAGTTACTTGTTTTTGGAAATCAGGTGGTAACTCATCTACTGTCTCTATCGGTATATCTATTAACTCGTTACCTATACTTGAATCTTCTCTCTTCCTTTTTTCCTTGGATTCAGTAGAAATAGATTCACTGGGCTCAATGCCATCCATGCTATCAACAGCTGCTGCTCTTTTTGAATCAATACCTTGCAGTTCTTTTTTCACAACTTGGTTATCTGGATCAATGATCAAACAATTTTTCAATGTTTCTTCAGCAGTATCCAAGTCTCCTTGTTCAATGAGTGCCACAGATTTTCTCCACATCAATTTGACCTTTGTTTTCAAATCAGGTTGACATGTTAATCCCAAATCACAATCTCTTATCACTCTATCCCAGTCTTCAAGCTTTACGAAAGCCATCGCTCTATTGGAATAAAGAACAGCATTTGGCTGGATTTTTATTGCATCTCTATAGAGTTTAGCAGCCTTCTTGTACTCTTTTCGGCTGAAAGCTTCATTACCTCTTTGTTTGAGCTTCTCGGCTTCTTCCATAACGCCGTTGTTTGTGTAATTCAAGACAAATTAGGTAACGTATTCAAGAAAGACGTGCAATCAGTTTATGAATAAAAATTTCTAAATTTCGGAGAGGTCGATAAAGAGGTGAGCGAGACTGAGATTTAATATTTCATTAGAAGTACTTTATCACCGAAGAAGACTCATCCAAAAGCTCTGGCTAGAGAAGATTTTAACACGGCGGTTAACACTTTTTAAAGCAAAATATGGCGTCAGAACAGCTACTGGATGAAATGGGTGCCATAGAGGCAATATACCCTGAATGCATAAAAAGTGTGCTTCCTTTAATATACCAATTCAAAATACCTCAGCATGAACATATAACAGTCCAGATGTCATTTCCTAAGGAATATCCAGATGAGAAGCCTCAGATACTGGATGTTGTCTCAGAAAAAGATGGCTATGATGAGTTATATTTAACTGATCTCTTCCAAGAAGTTTTAGACTCTATCTATAGCAAAGGTGATGTGTGTATCTTCGATTTCTTCAGTGAGGTTGATGCAGTGCTATACCAAGGTGACGATGAAGTAGAGGGTAACGAAGAAGATCACTGGGTTGCTGAAGATAATGTTAATCAAAATGATACTGATGAAGAGGAGGAAGAACTTACTACAGCTTTAGAAAGTGCGTCACTGAATGATAACGATAATTACACAGAAGATGAGCCTTATGTATATGACGAAGAGAAAGAAAAAGCCAAAGCTAAAGCATATCAACAGAAAAAGGTCACTATAAAGACAGAAACTATAGATCCACTGAAGGGGTGGATAATATCGGATCCTATCACAGATAGAAAATCAACTTTTGTAGCTTTTGCAAGAAGAGTGAAATCAGTCGATGAAGCATACGAGAAGTTGGATTTACTTAAGACTGATAAGAAGGTCTCAAAAGCTTCCCATAACATGACTGCATGGAGAATTAAAGATGAAAATACAGGCGCTCAATATCAAGATTGTGATGACGATGGTGAAACTGCCGCTGGTGGAAGATTATTACATTTATTATCAATTATGGATGTCTGGGATGTCATGGTTGTGGTATCTAGATGGTTTGGTGGATTACATATTGGTCCCGATAGATTCAGACATATAAATGCAAGTGCAAGAGATGCTATTGTGAAAGGTGGATTTATTGCTGATCATGCTACTAATACCAATTCTAAGAAGTCTAAAAAGAAGAAATAATCTTTTCCTTTTAATTAATAGAAATTAACTAATGTACAAAATTTAATTATAATATATATATATATAGATCTGTATATACAGCAAATAAGACCCACCTATATTAAGCAGAAGGCCTCCTCCTTTTTGAGCTACTACTTTCCTCCTCTGATTCATCACTTGTATCTTCTTTAGGCACTGGTCTTTTCTTGAGAGATCTGTTTTTAGCCCATAGCGCTATAAGACTCTTTGAATCATTGTCTTTTGGTTTATCTTCCATCTTTGACTTTTTGGATGCCTCATCAGACTTTTCAAGCTCGCTTTTGTCTTTTGTATCTTCCTTTACATCTCCACCAATTATTCTTCTCCCAGTGAAAGCAGGGGCTTCTGCATTCGATACAGTATTCGTAAGATTATATATTGCTGAAGTTGCATCTGAATAACCAACAGTCCTTATTCTTCTCTTCTTGAGCTTAGCATTGATCTTTATACTCTTGGAAGATGGCAAACTCCATTCACTTGCCTCTTTCAATTTCTTCAAATTCGAATCTTCTTGTTCTGCTTTCTTATCACTTTCAGCGGTTTTCATGAACTAAATTATATTGTTGTTAGTATACCAAAGTATTTTTAATGATGCTTAAAACTTTGTAACCTACCTTCATGTTCAGCACACGGCTCGAGAGCCCGTTCCCACTCATGTCTGTATTTACTGATGGTTAATATTAACTGGTGCTGTGTATCAAGAGTTTCTGATGAAGTAAATAGTAAAAAAAAAGTAGATATCTAAAAAAAATTAAAAAAAAATATTAAATCCATTAATTAGTATGAATCTGTTTAGATTATACCAAAGAAATGATGAAAAAGTCCATTGAAGTGTTAATTTCAGAGATTATCTTTTCATATCCTATAATTTGAACACATACAGTCATCACTGATACCTATATCTTCAAGTGAATAGGAACTAACAGACACTAATACTCTGTTAACAGTCTACCCCGAAACTGATCTGAAATCATCTGTACACTTTCAAAATTTTAAGAGCTGAAGAAAAATTTTTATGCATGAAATTTTTTTTTAAGATTAAATTAATTTATAGAGGTATTGAAAGAGCTATAAGATATACTGTTTATACCATCTCCGAGGATATTAGACTCACACTGTACCGTATCATAGCATGAAGTCCGATTTCAAGTTCTCCAATCTTTTGGGAACTGTGTATAAACAGGGAAATTTAGTTTTCACCGATGATGGATCTACTCTTCTTTCCCCAGTGGGTAACAGAGTATCTGTATTTGATTTAATCAATAACAAATCTTACACTTTAAACTATGAGCACAGGAAAAATATTGCATGCATAACTTTGAATAGGCAGGGAACATTATTGCTTTCGGTGGATGAAGATGGCCGTGCTATTCTTGTCAACTTTAAAGCCAGAACAGTATTACACCACTTCAACTTCAAAGAGAAAGTAAACGATTTGCAGTTTTCACCAGATGGCCAACACTTTGCTTTAGCAGCAGGTAGATTTATACAAATCTGGAAGACTCCAAATGTGACGGAGGACAGACAATTTGCACCATTTGTGCGCCACAGAGTATACGCCGGACACTATTCAGATGTATTAACAGTTTCATGGTCTGGAGATTCAAAATTTCTCTTGAGTACAAGTAAAGATATGACAGCAAGAATATTTTCATTATCCAGCGAAGACAAAGATGTTAAGATGACCTTAGCTGGTCACAGAGACTATGTTGTGAAGGCATTTTTCGATAAAGATCAAGAAGTGATATATACAGTTAGCAGAGATGGTGCTTTATTCAGATGGGAATACACAGAAAGACCAAGCAATAACGAAGATAGTAGTGATGAAGAAAGCGAAGATGAAGAAACAGCGGAAGGGAAGCCAATGAGTTGGAGAATAATAGCGAAGAACTTTTTCTTTGCAGAAGCTAAAGTTAAATGTGCAACTTTCCATCCAGGTTCAAATATCTTAACAGTTGGTTTTAACAATGGTGAATTTAGATTATATGAATTACCAACATTTACAATGATTCAACAGCTATCAATGGGTCAAAATTCAGTTAATAGTATAACGGTCAATTCCACAGGTGAATGGATAGCATTTGGTTCTAAGAAATTAGGACAATTACTAGTATATGAATGGAAATCAGAATCATATATTTTAAAACAACAAGGCCATTTTGATTCGATGAATACTTTGGCTTATTCACCAGATGGTGGTAGAATAGTAACAGCTTCTGATGATGGTAAGATCAAAATCTGGGACGTTGTCTCTGGATTTTGTTTAGCTACATTTGAAGAACATAATTCTGCAGTTACCCAAGTTCAATTTGCTAAGAGAGGACAAGTTATGTTTTCATCATCATTAGATGGTACTGTTAGAGCATGGGATTTAATAAGATTCAGAAATTTTAGAACTTTCACTGCCACTGAAAGATTACAATTCAGTTGTCTTGCAGTTGATCCTAGCGGTGAAATTGTATGTGCTGGGTCTCTTGATGATTTTAAGATTCAAGTTTGGTCTGTACAAACTGCACAACTACTTGATCAGCTTGCTGGACATGAAGGACCAATTTCTTGTTTAAGTTTTGGTACTGAAGGTAAACCAACATTAGCCAGTGCTTCTTGGGATAAGACTATCAGAATATGGGATATCTTTGGAAGAAGCCAAACCAGTGAACCTTTCAATGTTGTTTCTGAATGTTTATCATTATGTTTAAGGCCAGACTCCAAAGAAGTTGCTGCATCTACACTTGATGGACAAATCTTATTTTGGGATATCGAAAATGGTAAAATGATCAGGCAAATCGATGGTAAGCGTGATATCGTCAGAGGTAGATATATTGAAGATAGATTTACTGCACAAAATTCTCAAAGAGGTAAACATTTCTCTACGATTGCATATAGTTTTGATGGGTTATCATTGATAGCTGCTGGTAACAATAATTCTATTTGTCTTTATGACTTACCAAATGAAGTATTGTTGAAAAGATTCACAGTCTCTCAAAATATGAGTTTAAATGGTTCATTACAAATCTTGAATTCTAAAAATATGACAGATGCAGGAGCTATTGATATGATTGATGATGATGGTGAACTATCTGATTTAGAAGACCGCCGTCGTACTGATTTAATGTTACCTGGATCCAACCGTGGTGATATTTCAGCCAGGTCCACAAGAGCTGAGGTCAGAGTTATGAGTGTTGGATTTTCACCAACTGCCAGTGCGTTTGCTGTTGCTTCTACTGAAGGTTTATTGATCTATAGTGTTGATGATAGTTTTACTTTCGATCCATTTGATTTGGATATTGATGTTACACCAGAATCTACATTAAGTGTTTTAAGTGAAGGGGAGTATTTAACTGCATTAGTTATGGCTTTCAGATTGAACGAAACCTATTTAATCCAAAAAGTTTACGAAACTATCAAAGCTGAAGATATACCATTAATTGCTAAAGACTTACCAATTATCTACGTTGAAAAGATATTGAAGTTTATTGGTAGTATCGCCAATGATTCTCCACATATTGAATTTAATTTACTTTGGGTTTCTAATCTTTTAACATACCATGGTAAATACATGACCAAGAACAAGCATTTATTTGCAAGCTCTATAAGATCCTTACAAAGGTTTATCAATAGAGTTGCCAAATATATTACAAAGACAGGTTACAGAAATGAAGACTTACAAACTTTTTTGACAGTTAGAGTTGAGGAGCATGTACAGGAAGATGAGGATGTGGTTATCGAAGATGTACCAAGTGACGACGAGGAGGAATCAGAAGAAGAATCAGAAGAAGAAGAAGAAGAAGAAGATGCTAACGTAGAAGAAGAAGAAGACCTTGGTGGATGGTTTGGACCAGGAGACGAGGGAAAGAAAGTCTCTGACAACTTTGCTGCCAGTGATGAAGACAGTGACAGCGAGATGGAAGAGTAAGCATGTATATACTACATAGAGTACATTAATCAATAATTAAACCAATTACTACAAAAACGTTCTAGTAATCCAGTAATCTGAAGATCTATGCAGGTACGCGAAAAGCACTCAGCCAACTGATTTTAATTTTAACACGAAACTTCGGGTCATAATTTATTTTTAACTGCTTCATAATAAATTTAACTTTTGTGTCACTTTTTGAAAATTGAAGTAGTTTATTCAACATTGCTACACAATTTGTTCTATTTGCAGAGTATATGAGATTTATTGTTACTTCTTTTACCCCGCGTGCTTTGATTGTTAATCTATTCACTACAGTATATTAATTCTCTCACAGTGAGCAGCTAGTTATAACCGCCGGTATACTTTCGGAAACGATAAACTGTGACATTGATCAAAATTTAAAATTAGCCACTACATTTACTTGAACTAGATTTACCTTAAACTATATTACATATTAGTTCATAGTATATTTATTTTTATCCAGAGAGAGCTAATGGCGAATATCTAGGGTCTTGTTTATTGATAATATTTATTATTTATTCTATTTATTCGTTATAGAACTGGATCCATCATTTTTATATCTATCATCTGATCCGTACAATATAATTGCATATAGCCCATACTAAATAACATAAGGCTATACTTTTTTTTTTCTTTTACTCTTGAAAATTGACTTGGCATTGGAACATATTACACTTATATCTTTTTATTCACTACATTCATAGGACACCATGACTAGAGAATCATGTTTGACAGCTTTAAGTGAAGCTATAGAGATTCTAGATTTGAAACATCATAATGGTGAAAAATCTGATTGTGAATCATTGGAACCCTTATTCAAAGACTGTCTTTCAAGTCTTTCATTTCTATTAAGCGTTACAACTAATGATGATTTTGAACGTAAAAACTTGGGGAGTTCATTATCAATATGGTCTATGGTTACACAAGTATTAAGATGTCAATCATCGTTTTTGAAAAATGAGATGAGGGATTATAAATATGACGATACAATAGTATTGTATAGAATAAGAGTTGTTAGAGGTGTTGTATTATTAGCTAGAAATCTTGTTGTTGGACTCCGTTCATTGGTATCTTTAGATAAACAAGAACGAAAACAATATTTTGTGGATCATGGCCTGAGATGGGATAATAACATTCATCTCGAATCAGTTTATCGATCATTATATCAAAATCATACCGATGATGTAGTGCCTTTGACCAATCAATATTTTAAACTATTAAATTCATTCCCAAAAGATGTTTCAAAGGATGTTGTTGATATATATATTAACGCCGTGGTATCTGGATATCAGTACTTATCTAATGTTACTGGGGTTATTCCTGATTTAGAACAACTTTTCACTGAATTGGATGTTCAAATATGTATACCAGTCTTTGTGAAATATAATACAATGACTATTGATTTCCTGCGAATGTATGGTAGATATGAATTATTATTACCATTATTTATTTATTTCAAGAATTTAGTTTCAAATGATTTAGTATTGAGGAATTTATATAAAAGTGAACCAACACTGGCTGCTGGTTTTTTACAAGGTTTTTATGAACTATCAAAAGAAGTCATTTATGGAGGTGAGTTTTTAACAGAGGAACAATCCAAGGAGTTGGAAACAATTTTCTTTGTTATTGTACTTAGATGTATCATACATGAAAGTTATGGGAAATTTTTAACAAAATTATTGGAAATTGAAGAAGAAGAAGATACAAATGCTATTGAATGTGTGATAAATCACAAAACTCAATCTATGCAAATAATACTCGGAAGTAAAGAAGAAGGATGGGATAATCTACAATTAACTAATTGCTTATCTTCATTATTAGACGTTTTCAAATTTTTGGGAAACAAAATTGTTAAAATAATGACTATAGAAGGATCATATATTGATGATAAAGATGCAATTATATTAGAGAAAGATGGAAAAAGATTATTAGGTGTTCTTGATTGTATTTCATCATTAACAAAATTTGATTTTGCCAGACAAATGCTTAATTCATATAATTTCTTAAATGATTTATTAGACTTATTAATTATAGTGGAAGCAAATACCGAAAAGATAAAGTTGAAAGACGAAGAGAAGTTGATGAAAGAAGATAACAAGAAGCAAAGAATAGGAAAAACCAAGAAGAAATTACCAGAGACAAAGACTTTGATTGTTGAAATAATAACTGCATTAGTTTATGAAAATTATGAAAACCAAGAACTTGTAAGGAAAAAACATTGTATTGAAATAATATTGAACAATTGTAATATTGATCAAAATGAACCATATATTAAAGAAAGATCAATATTATGTATAAAATATTTATTAATGAATAATAATAATAATCAAGATTTTGTTAGAAAATTAGAAGCTAAGGGAACAGCTATTGATGAAGATAATGAAAAAATATTAGAAAAAGCTGGATATGAAGTTGATATCGTTGATGGTAAAGTTAAGTTAAAAAGAACAAAAGCTGGTGAAGAACTTGTGAATCAAGTTTCTACTCCGTGACTTATATAATAGATATAAAGTTTCTATATAGAGGTATTTAATTAATCAGTTTGGACAGTTCTGAACAATATATTTATTTATTCAAAATTTATAAATAACGAGACTGAGCCGCACAGTTAAAAAAAAAATTTAAACATGAAAAAATTTATAGAAAAAAATAAATTTTTATTTCAAGCGCTTAACCTGTTTGATCTCTTTTAGATACTATCCATAATTGTTAGTCAAGGTATTTGAATCAAAAGTTGTCCAAATGTCCAGCAGACCTAACAGAAACCACAAGAAACCACAGAACTCAGTACAGTTTGGTGTTGATATTTCAGGAGCTATATCTCAAGGAAGTGCTAAAATAAAGAAGAAGATAAGAGATATTGAAAGATTATTAAAGAAAGATAATTTACCATCAGATCTCAGGATAAGTAATGAAAGAGCTTTAAAGACATTGAGATTGGAATTAGATAATGTTCAATTAAACCTCAAGGCTAAGAAATTAGCACAAAAATATCATAAAATTAAGTTCTTCGAAAGAAAGAAGGCAGTTAGAAAATATAAGAGTGCTTTAAAAGACTACAAAGAATTAGAAACTAAACAGAAAGAATTAGAATCACAAGAATCCAAGGAAACTGAATTAAAAGAGATAAAGAAAGATTTGAAAAAGAGTAAAAAAGTGTTAAAGCATTGTGAAATTGATTTAGCATATATTTTAAATTATCCAAAGACAGAAAAGTATATTGCCATTTACCCAAACACAGAAGTTAACGAATCAGAATTGAACGAAAAGGCAAAGAAAGGTTTGAAAGAAACAGAAGCTAAGAGAATTGCATTCAAAAAACAAATAGCAGAAATGATCGATAATGGTACTTTAGAAATACCTATAGAACAAGCATTATCATCAACTAATGAAGATGGATCAGCTAAGAAGAGTAAGAAACTGAAGACTCAATCAAAGGCTATTGATGATATTGAAGAAGGTAAAAAGACTGCTAAAGACGATGAAGAAGACGACTTCTTTGAATAGATTGTATATTATATAAACTATTTTTAATAAACTGTACCACTCATTCACTCACCCACTCGCTCTCAGCTTCCATTAACTCTCCTGCAAACCACACCTGTGCACCACTATGAAATTCACTCGCTCTCAACTTCCCTCATCCCCGCTGTTATCAATTTAAAGCTCATCCCAAACTTTAATGGAAAGTAATCCCTGTAAAAGATAACTTAACAGCTTTCCCATCTAAATGTTGGACGTTCTTGCCTTCAACTTATATAAGAGAGTAAGATTCACGTATTTTCTTTTATAACAAGTTTCCATTTAATCTCAAAATCTTTTTATCAAAAGTTCACATATACAAATAATAAAAATGACACAATTAGATACTAGTATGTTCAAGTTTTCATTAATAAATAATAACAAGCGGTTGAGATCTATATACTAACTATTTCTTCAGTTGAGTTCAAATATCACCCAAATAAGAAAGTTACAGTTATCACTGCTCCTTTCAGTGGTGGCCAGGGTAAAGGTGGTGTTGAAGAAGGTCCTGAACATTTAATAGAGCATGGACTTGTATCAGATATAGAGAATTTGGGATGGTCATATACCATTGACGAACCTTTGAAAGGTCTAGATTTAACTGGTGCTAAATCAGACAAGACTGATGTTTACAAGAACTGTAAAAGACCCAAAATGGTTAGCGAGTGTGCTAAACTAATCTATGATTCTGTACTGAAAGCTCATCAATCAAATACATTACCTTTGACAATTGGTGGTGATCATTCAATTGGTATGGGTACTATTGGTGCATTTGTCGCTGCTCACCCAAATGGTGGTATCCTCTGGATTGATGCTCACGCCGATATTAACACTCCGACTACTACTGAATCAGGTAATTTACACGGTTGTCCTGTAGCTTTCGCTATGGGATTAGATATGGATCAATGGCCACCACATTTCAGTTGGATGTCTGACATCCCTAAAGTGAAACCTTCACAAATTGCTTATATCGGTTTACGTGATGTTGATGATGGTGAGAAGAAAATATTAAAAGAGTTGGGAATATGCGCTTATTCAATGTATCATGTTGATAAATACGGTATTAGTAAAGTTGTTGAAATGGCATTATCCAAGATATGTCCAACAGGAGTAGAACCGGTTCATGTTTCATATGATGTAGATGCTATTGATCCATTATACGTTCCAGCAACGGGAACTCCAGTTAGAGGTGGCCTCACACTAAGAGAAGGTTTATTCATTGCTGAAGCAGTGGCTGAAACTGGTAACTTATGCGGATTAGATATTGTGGAAGTTAACCCATCTTTAGCATCTGAAGATACTCATGTCCTAGACACTGTCAGTGCTGGATGTGCCATAAGTAGATGTGCTTTAGGTCAAACACTTCTTTAGCTTAAGTTATTTAATTAATAGTATTCACTAAAATGAAATTCTTATATGAAAAAAATATTGTGATATCGTATATTAACAAAGTAAAAAATATATATACTAAAAGTAAAAAACTAAAACAAAATCGTACAAAAAAAACAAGCCTAGAAAACAACCGTAACTAAATTCAAATAACAAATAGAACAACCGAACCTAGTTCTTTTCAGCAGTAGGCTCTAAAGGAACAGCAGCTGCAGCTTGAGCGGTTGATGATTCTGGTGTGACACCTGAAATAGTAGCAGTATGAACTGAATCAGCACCACCTTGTTGTTGTTTTTTCAATTCAGCTAATCTCTTAGCTTCTTCATGAACTTGTTTAGCATCAGTGGCAACACCTTCATAAAATTTATGAATCTTAGATCCATATTTATCTTTCTTGAATTTATCAAAGTAAGTATCTAATGCAGTACGGCCTTTGGCTAATTTTGCATCAAGATTAGTCTTACCGGTTTGTAATTTTTCATTTTCCAAAATCTTATTGTTCTTTTCTTGTAAATGATATTTAGAATCTAAACTAGTTAAGAAATTCTTGAATCTTGATGAAACTCCTTTTTCTTGATCAAATGCAACAGCTTTGTTAATTAAATTATCAGATAAGACATAACCATGTGCTAAATATTCGGCTAAGATAGTTGATTTTGGTTTATCTTCTTGAGAAATGTCTTGAGTATGGTCAATTGGTGGAGTGGTTGAACCGGTTTCAGTATATGCTGGTGGAGCTGCTGATTCAGTAGTAGCTGCTGGAGTAGCAGTAACAGCGGCTAATGGAGTCTGTTTAGAAACGCCTTCTTCAATAACTGAAATTGAACCACCTTCTAGTTCAGCACCGTTTAATAACAAAGCAGTGGAAACAGCACTTGGACTGGCGAACTCAACTTTAATCGATTTAGTCTTTTCAGTGGCTTCACTGATTGGTGTAATCTTAGAAATTTTACCACAGAATGAAAAAAATTCTTCAACCTTGGAGTCGGTTACTGTACTTGGAATACCGGAGGCAATAATTGCGGAGGACATTTTTGATATTTGATATAGTAGTTATACAATTGAGTTCCTGTAATGAGACTGAAATAACTTTCTAACTTGAATAAAGAGTATTATAAGGAGAAGAAGAAAAAGAAGTAGAAGAAAGGCAATTAACGTCAAGTAAATTAAATATTCTAACTGAAATTAAATATACCCATGGAGCAATGAAACGGGATAATTAAATTAGATACTCTCACTTCATGCACATCATCACTGAAATAAACTGCGCCTCGGTTTCTCAAAATTTTCGGTGATTGAAAAAAAAATGACAGAATTATGTGGCTTGTTAAGTATTAAAATGTGGCGTATAAAAAATTATAAGTCTATGGTGTATTTGTATTAATGGTTTATAAAGATATATAAATTATAATATAATATATAATTAGTAAAGCTTTAAGCTACAGACTCTAGTACGTTTGAGATACTGGCGCTTTTGGAAGTTTCCTCCTTTGTTAATTCTTTTCTAACAGCTAAGACACTATCAACAATAACAGCATCAACACCTGCTAACATTTGTAATTTAGCGTTATCAGGTTCATTATTCAACGAACCGTAGGTAACACAGACTAAACCGGATGCCTTAACGACACTGGCTAATCTAGGACATTCAACAATAGTCTCAGCAGCTGAGACAATACCTAACAAGTTCCATTTCTTTGCAAATCTAATTGCATTTTGTAAAGAAGCAGCTCTAACATCTGCCATTGGAGCAGTACCAGCTTCAGTTAAAAATAAAATTGGAAATGATGGTTGTTTCAAAGAGAGTAAAAGACAAATATCTGGATGGAATGAAGAGAAAACAATATCTCTACCTTCTGCATTTTCATAAACAACTTGTAAAACTGTATCAACCCAATGATTCATATCAGGCGCAATTTGTCCCATATCTTCTTGTTCTGCTTCATCTAACATTGGATATTTACATTCAATATTGAAACCAACATTCTTAGGGACTTTCTTGAATAGTTCAAGTAAAGTAACAAAAGATGAAGCAATTGAAGAGCCTCTTGAATTACCTTTATATTTTTTCAACTTCCACGTCTTTGTTAATTTCATTCTTTCATGTGAAACACTTGTCATTTCATCTTCTTCATTTTTATCATTATCGTAAGACATTGATACAGATCTTGGTCTACTCTTTGATTTCTTATATAAGAATTCATCATCAACTGCCTTTCTCTCTGGGTTCAACATCGTTTCTTCTGTTTTGTTCAGTCCCATAAATTGTTCTAAAGTTAAAGCATGCATTGGAATATCAATACCTGATTCAGCGACTAAGAAATCATGATAAACAACAGGAACATCATCCTTAGTTAATTGAACATCAAATTCAACATATGAAGCACCAAGAGAAGCAGCAGCAATAAAAGATTCAACAGTATTTTCACCTAACTGTAATGATTTTCTATCTCTTGAATTCATACCATTACCTCTATGACCAATAACTCTTGATGACACAAGGGATTTCCAATACGTATTTGGACGATCAAGAGTCATCTTTTGATGTGAAAATGGTGTAATTAACATAAATTCAAATCTAACAGAACCAAGAACTTCTAAAGTATCACATTCTAATAAAGGCAATGTAATATTACTTGATAATGAACGACGATTAGGACCAACAGCAGTATAAACAGATTTTAACAAAGCCACGGCTCTTCCTAGGACATGTTGTTTTTCACCTTGTTTCTTTTCACCATATTGATAAGTTGGAACGATATCAAAATAAATAACAGTATCCAATGGATCTTTACCAACACATTTGAATGAAATTGGATCTGTTGCACCACCATGATTATCATCTAATGGTAAATCTAACAATACGGATGGTTGATCTAAGTTCTTAGCACTAACAACAACAGACAAAGCAGTATCTAATTCAGTGGAATGTGCTCTAGATAATGGAACTCTTTTCAAATCAACAGCAGGTTTATTATCTCTTAAATCAGTAGTACCCAAAGTAATCAAAATCAAAGATTCATCAGCTTTCAAGAAACGATGACCAAAAGATTTGACAGGTCTAGCAGCTGGAGAAGCAGAACGTAATCTAGATGGAGCAGATGATTGAGAACCAGAAGGTGTCATAACAGGAGATAATGGACCATTGCCATTTTGATGGTTTTGACTTTGTTGATGTCTCTTTAATGCTTTGATCATTTTCTTACTATCTGTATAATCTTCTGAAAGCTTATCAATACTAGTAGTTAAATCACTATTTGAATAAAATCCACTTGACTTATCTGAGTTCGTATCAGGAGTTAATTTTGGAGATTTTGGAGTAGCTGCATTTAATTGAGCATATGGATTATAATTCTTTGGAGTTAACAATCTAGTTATGGATAAGTGACCTCTAAGACAAGCATGTTCTCTTGGGGTCCAACCTGATTCATCTTGTAAATCGAAACAAGCATTATTATCAACTAATAATTTAACGATTTCTTCATAACCTTCAGAAGCAGCAATGAAAATAGGAGTCCAGCCAAAAGTATTCTCACCAATTTCAGTATTTGCATTTCTTTCCAGAAGGAATTTTGTAGATTCAACCCAGTTTAATTTTGATGTAATATAAAGTGCTGTTTCATTTGTTTCAGAGTCAACATAATCTATATTAGCACCAAAATCCAATAATAATTCAATAATTTCAGGACAATTTAATCTAGCTGCTAGTAATAATAATTGTGGACAAGTCATCTTCATATTTGAAGACATTGAATGGATTAAAGTAGCCAAAGTCTTAGGATGGGTACCCAAAATAGCTAAATGTATGGGAGTTAACATTTCAGAATCCCCCCATTGTTTAACATCGTCCAAAGAAACTTGATCATTCCATAATTTCCAACGTTTTAAAAAATCTAAGATAATACTAGTAACTTCTTTTAAACCATATTGAGAAGCATAATGTAATGGAGTTCTCTTATAATTATCTTTTTGTAAAATGGCAAATTTTAAATGTGGTGGTAAATGTTCAAAAATGTATAATAAACCTTGTGAAGAATCATTTGAATTAATACCATCAGGACCAAAAGCGCCAATCATTCTCATGTTTAAATCTGGTGGAGTAGCAGGAGCAATTGAACGATCAGTATGTTGAGATAATTGATTCAATAATTCTTGTTTCTTAACATATTGTTTACCTAAAGCGATAACATGATGATGTAAGAAATTTCTACCACTAATGTCTGAACTATCTGATAATACTGGAATGATTTCAATTAAAGTATCAATACATTTATAAGATAACAATAATGTTGATCTATTAAGTAAAGATAATAATAATTTCAATGGAGCCAAAACAGGAGACATGAATTCTTTGTTTAGAGCTTGATTTAGACCTTCTGCATCATCATTTTGTATATATTCAATATAATGCTCAGAAGAAGTAACGCTATTACTATTTGATTTGTAAACGCTTGAAGAACTAGTCATATTAGTGGCCAAATTAGACGATGGAGGAACTAAAGTGAACCCACTACCGCTTCCAATATCAACATTTGACATTGAAGAACTTGAAGAACCTAAGATTGGTGAATTGATCATTTCTATTGGGTAAGCATTATTTGAAGAACCAGCTTCTTTATCATTGTCAGGAAGTAAATGATTTAGATAACTATTAATTGTATGTAATTTTCTCAAAATATCAGATTCATTAGCAAATGGTAATGGATAAATTCTAGCAGCCATATAGGTATCTTGTCTCTTTGTACCAGTCTTTTTATCTAATTTCTTCAAAATTTTTCTAAAACCACGCTTATTTAATTCACCGAACCATTTCAAATTACGGAAACAATTTCTCAATTCTAACAAAATCCCCAAGACTTCATCAGCTTCTTCATCGTCATCGAATTGAGGTTGCTTATTGCTTGGACCTAAGACCGAAGATAATTTTTTCAAACGACGGTCATATTCAGAGTATTGTTTATTGTAAAAATCATCAACTTTTTCAATATTACGATCTAAGTTAAAGAAAAAGGAAGCTAATTCAGATTTGATTTCTGAATTACTAAACGTGTCTATCGTGGAATCTTCAGCCAATAGTTCAGCTTGTTTATTTGAGATCAACTTAATTTGTTTTTTAAGAGTTTTATAATCCATATAAGAATGTGTCCATTCTGGAACTTGGTGCCCAGCAAAAGTTTTTCCGAATTTCATTTTATTTGTTATGTATATATCCTTTCAAATATCTATGGTTCGTAGAGCGTTAGTAATCTATCCATCTAAGAGTAGCTTCTACACAACACAACACATTGACCGCTGACACTTATATATCACACCAAAGTTACAACAACAAACAAAAATATAAAAAAAAAAACTATTCAACTAGTGACTAACAGACTATTTGAGTGACTAAGCAGAATGTGGGGATAAGGAGTATTGATACTTACACTAACAAAGAGGTAATCAATCCTTGATAAAAGCTACCTATCAGGCGAAACAGTTGTTGGGATGACTATCAGTCTAACTTATGTTTATAAAGGTATCATAACAGTTGTATGATGAAAGCAAAACAAAAACAGTTTATATAACCTTGTTGAAGAATATTAATTTGAAAACAAATTTTTATAATAAATTGTACTGATCGATAGTTCGTTTATCAAAAATTGTTTTGAGGCAAAATTAATTAGTTGTTTCTTTTTCTGGGTGTCTTACTAGTAGTCAAGATACACGTAGTATTATGTATTCCATAAGCTTAAGAGATCAGTAGTAGTAGTAGTATATAGGAGTATACTATAGATATATGATAGTCTATAATAGTGATATAGGAGTTGCTGTGTTCCAATACTGTCTATACACACGCCATTCTATCAGATCTCATCACATTTCCACTCACCGAATTCGAACGTGACAGCAGAAAAAATACACAGTTTTAGAGAATTTATACGAGATAAACTAACTGATAGTAAATATATATATATATATATATATATATGATAATATACTAGCCAATGATAACCAAGAATATTCTACTAGATAACACGTAGTCAACTTTACGCTACTAACAACGTGCTTCTCTTAACTATATAAAATTTTACTTCCCCATAGTCAAATAAATATTACTCCACGTGTAGTTGGTAAATTAAAATAAATATAAATAAATATGTAAATAGTTCTAAGATTCCTTATCTCTAGAATTTCCTATAATAACTAGATTTAGTTGATTTACTAGTAATTTGGACTAAGTCCATCTGATTTAACCAATGTATAAACCTATAATTAGTTAGTTAGTTAGTATTATATTCATTTGAATAGTTAAAGATCATACTTACATCATGAATAGACGCCGTGATAAATTGTCTAACTTCTAAAGTCATCCATACTTTAAACATTGACATCTTATTACTATTTTGTAAAATTAATTTACCATCTTGAATTCCTAGTTGTCTTAATATAGGAATAGAGCTACATATTTACAGAATTGGTTAGTATTAGTTACTATAATTTGATTTGATTTCTTTTCTAATAAGTTGGAAATCCCAAATTCCATGCATATACATACCTTGCAAATAAATCTAATTCTGGATCTAGTTGTTTAGCTATTCCTTCGATTAATAATATAGCTACAATAACTGTAATAAAATCACCTTCCATTCTAACATGGTGTTGTCTAACCATCCCTAATACTTGATCTAATAAATCGCCAATTGATACACTTCCTAATGTGAAAGTACGTTTCTTAATCATATCAACCAATTTTTCAACTTTAAATGCAAACATTTCTTTATCTATACACGTCTCAGGGGTTCTTGATCTTTCAATCATTAATTCTCCTGCTTTATATCCATCAAATTCTGATAACGCATTGAACAATTCAATAAAATTAACTCTATTACGTTCATTCAATTCGGTAACTAGCCCAGCATCGATAAAACATATCTCAGGTTTATATCCAGCTTTATGTAATCTATGCAGTTCTTTTATGAAGTGTTCCTTATCACCTTGTAGTTTCTTCAAATTATCAACAATTTCATCAGCATCAATATCTGATGTTTTAACATTCTTGTGATCATCTAATTTAACATATCTTACAAAGATATTACCAGGATGTAAATCAGCATGAACAAAATTATCTAAGATAAGCATTTGTAAAAATGAATCAATTAATGCATCACTAGTCTCTTTAGATAACCCTTTACCAAATGTTTCCTTCAAATTCAAAATTTGATTCATTGAAATACCATTTATTCTTTCCTCAACTAAAACTTCACGACCACTCAATTCAATAATTGGTGTGGGGAATTTAATCTCTGGTCTATCTTTAAACTTTTCTTTAAATTTAAGTAAATTATAACCTTCTATTCTTAAATCTAGTTGCAAATTCATCAAGATGGAAAATTGTTCCACCTCTTGAGGTAATGATAACCATTCCATTGTGGGGATATAGTCAATCAAATTTGCAAAAAATCTCATCAATCTCAAATCTCTCTCAATCTTAACTTCAACATTAGGATGAACAACTTTAATAGCTACCCATTTGCCCTCTAAACTTTCATTTTTGTTGGAGTTATTTATTTTCTTACCATGAAAAAATGAAGGTTTCAGTTTAGCTAAATATACTTGTGCAATTGCTCCACAACCAATTGGCTTTTCATTGAAAATTTCAAAAATATCTTCAAATTCCATTCCATTAAAAGTTGAGCATAATATTCTCTTTGTCTCTTTTAACGAATGTGGTTTTGCATTTGAATGAAGATTACTTAATTCAACACATAGTTCATCAGGGAAAATATCAGTTCTTGATGCTGCCCATTGTCCTAGTTTGATAAAAGAAGCCCCTCCAAGTTCTGTAGCAAATCTAATATACTTGTACCATAATATTGATCCATATCTTTCACCACTTCTTTTATGATCTTTTTTACCAAAAAATGTAATTGGATAAAGTACTAATACAGGCAAGAAGAATAAAGCAAGTTCAAAAAATCTCCCAAGAGTAACCACAGGTTCCCAAATATAATCTGAACAGAAAAACAATAATCTATAATAATAACATTTCACTTTATTCCCCTTTGTGGTTTTTGATTCCCTAATTTGCTTTTCTTCATCTTCTAATTCCTTTTGTGATGCCATGAATAATCCCATTTCATAAGTATCTTGTGTAGTATCAACTTCAAGACAATTGTTATTACTCAAAACAATAGATTCTTTATATATATGTGCCTCGTTTTGAATAACCTCCGATAAACTGTTTACTATCACACCACCAGTGACAAATATACTAACCATAAATAACTTTCCTCGACGCTGGAAGGAGTGATTGCTACTATTACTAGCATTCGTAGATTGGCTTGATATGTTCTTTGTAAAATAACCGGTCAATTTCCCACTGGATAACCCAGGTAATGTTCTGTTAACTGAGTTAACATGTAATTGTCTTATGGGTATACCGGTCGGACTTGTGATATTGATCTTTGGAACTGTATATGATTTAATTTGATGTGATGCATTCGTTAGCATAATTTTGGTACCGTAGGAACTCCGCAGTAGAGATATACCCATTCGTATTCTTGAATTCATGCTTTATATGATCTTGGCTATGTGTCTAATCTATACTAGTAAAGGATTATACTGCTTTAATGAATTGTGTTCATATAACTAATAAATGAATTAAGAAGTAGGTGAAGAGGTCCATTCATCCCCATAAAAATGTTACAGCAAATATTTATTTAATATTTGACTTGCTACTTTTTTCCGATACTCGCTCGGATTTTCTACAATTTCAACTAGGAATAGATATAACTTATATCTAGATGAACTACATTATTCAGTTGACTTTATATGTTACATTATTTCAAAATATGCCATCAATTATGAAGAAGTATGTCAATTATATATGGCTATACAAGACTATTTAAAGTTTCATGGGAAGAATAACAATAATAACAATAATAATAATTGAAATGAGCTAGGAGATTCGAATTGAGTTGAGTAGACAAGTCTATAAGCTTACTGCATAAATAATAGTAAGTGCTGTTGATCTACTCTTGTACGATATGATATCTAAGATCATGGATTTGAAATTCATTAGTAGATGTAGTGAATAGATGTAATATCTATCTATATGAGTATGAACATTTTTTTTGTGGTCTTTTTTTATCATTATTTTTGTGTTTGTTAGATTTTATTTGATATAACTTATAATTGCTCTTCTTTGATAACATCAATTAACCAATCAAGACCTTCCGTTAAACCTTCACCTTTAATTGCACTACTTGCAACAATGCTCCAACTTCTATCTTTTAAATCTACTAATCCTAATGTTTTTGAAACTTCGGCGGCTGTTAAAGCACCAGCTTGATCTTGTTTATTTGCAAATACTAACAAGGCACTATCTTTTAATTCATCCTCTTTTAACATCATATGTAGTTCCTTTTTAGCTACATCCATTCTTTCTTTATCTGTTGAATCAACAACGAATATAACTGCCGCAGTATTGGCATAATAACATCTCCAATATGGTCTTATAGATGTTTGTCCACCTAAATCCCACATATTTATCGATATATTCTTATATGTCAAAGTTTCAACATTAAATCCGATTGTAGGTTTGGTTTTTACTACTTCTCCCATCTGTAATTTATACAAAATTGTAGTCTTACCGGCACCATCGAGACCTAAAATTAGTATTCTAATTTCTTTATTTAATCCCCAAAGTCTACCAAAGATAGAACTGAATATGTTTCCCATGATTTATGTATTACTATGATATAGTGTATGTATGTTCTTATTGTTATTATTCAATGAAATAGGAGTGCTACTAATCACTCAAATATTCGACACCGAGAGGTTGAATGTGAACAGTGATAATCTTGAGACTGAAATGTATATCTGTGCTCAATCGGTTATATCTCCAAAGTAAGTCCTTTACCAATTGATAGATCTTACTGAGTATCGTCAATGTAATACTATATGGTTAAATCAATTAGAGACAAGCTATGTTACTCAGAATTGACTTATCATCATGACAAATATTCCTCTAATTTGAAACTACTGATCGATCGACTGTGATTCTCCTTTCAAATTATTTTTGATTTACGGCGGGTAATTCAAAGGCGCGAGATTGACCTTTAGTTGATTCTATTTAGTATGAGTTCTGTATGTACTATAATTAGTTTCTCTCTTCCTGTTCTCTGACTCTCTGTAAGATGGTCTTGATCATCTCATTACCAAGCTTGTTGGCTTCTGGTAACATTGGACTGAAAAACTTTTGTGTCTTCTCAAAATTAACTTTATATAATTCGAAATCTCCGTAAGATACGATATTACTCCATTCTCTGGCGGCAACTACGAATCTTAAATCGTCTGATCTAAATGAGACTTCAGAGATGGCATCTTGCAAACATTCTTCTAGTAAATCTGGAGTACAGAATAAGTACTCTGTAACACCAAGAAATATTCTGAAAAGAGGTGTAGAACAGATAATATGATCATATGGGACTATACTTAAGCAACTCCAACTATCTACGATGGCAAGTAATGATAAATGTGAATTGGCTTGTCTTCCACCAGGAGGGCTCTTACTTAATGAATATTGTTGTAAAATAGCGTCATCTAATAATAATCTATGATCAGCAGATAAATGACCAAAAACTTTTTCCTTTGCTGCTAATACTCTTTCTCTTAGTTCATCATATTTTCTTTGAATCATTAATGTAAATAATTGACTCACAGATTCAGCATATTGTGAAATCTGTTCCTTAGCTGATGGGTTAGTAATGGCCAAACCAGCATAAACATGATATTTATTCGAAAATATACGTAATGAAATATTAATCTTAGCATTTTCCATACCACCAGTCCATTTCGGTGTTTCCCATGGATATTGATTTGATGCATGCCATGCAGTACCCATACTTAAGAAGGCTGCATGCGTCACTGCTTGAGTATCAGCTGTAATTCTATCGTGTTCTTTATAGGAGAGATGAACATGTTTAGATTTCAAACATGACATTACACTTTCAACGAAATCAAAGCTTTCTTGAGATGCTCTATGCTTGATTAGAACTAATGGTTGACCGGTAGTCTCTACTTTTGGACCATGCAATGAATGAACAGAAACTATCTCAACATCTTCTGGTAAGTATTTTTCAAACGCTTCTATTTCAGGTGACTTACATGATGTTTGACCACCAACGATAGCTCCTATCTTTGTGGATGGACCATATGTTGAAACAATCTTTCCAATATTCTCAGCTTCTACACTGTATATTATATAGTCACTCTTTCTTGAAACATAATGCCCATTACGAAGTACTTCAAAAGATGACTCTTGCTTTGAAAACTTTTCGAAATTCTCTTCACGATCACAACCACAAACTTTCCATCCAATTTTTGAAAACTTCCTGGCGTATAGTAACCCCATATCTCCAAGACCAATAATCCCAATTGTCTTGGTCTTTTGCCATTCCTTAATTTGTTCTGGTGACGCAATAGTCATATCCAATTATTCTGCTGTCTGTCAGCTTTCAATCAAACCGCTGTATAGAGGTAATGAACTAGTCAATGACTAATAACCATGATTCCATGATCATCAACACAAGACAAAAAAAATCAAACGAGCGTTAAAAAAAAAACTAGGAGTCTATCGACCAAAATTACAAGAGACTGTATGATATATGTTCTATCTATATTATCTAATTATAATAGTACTAGAGTAATCCAAGAAAGTCAACCGTATCTTCTTCAATGAGACCTTCCTTTTGTTCACCAAGATCTAACCAGGAAACCTTGCTGAAAACTTTGCTATTGACAGCATTCATGCATGCAAATTCGTTTGAAGAAGCGGGTGTCTCGCCCTTTGTAACTTTAACAATCTCTGGGATAGATTCCTCAGCTACAAGTAAACAAATAGCATCATATCCACCAGCACCTGGTACAACGCCACCAAGTACACCTCTCAGTGTTTCGGTATTATTTAAAAGAATGGTTTGTTCAGGTGGCTCAATCTCAGCTCCAGTTTCTCTTGTCATGATTCTTAGATAATGACGTATACTCTTTATTGCTTCTATTACGTCAGTTAATGGTTTCATTCTCTTGGTAAGTTCAGGAGACATTTGAAGAAGAGGGATTATTTGTTGAACGCTGTGAGTTTGCAAAAATTTCAAAAGCTCATCGTAGTATTCAGGAGTTTCAATTGATATTTCTTGTAATTTCTCAATCGCTTTGACTAGAGCCATATTGGACTCATTCAATGCTGTCCACACCTTCAAAGATTCCTCTGGTTGTGCCTTTCTCCAGTTTTGTACTTTTGAAACTAATTTAGGTGTTTCTGAACCTTCAACAATATCACCCATTAATATTTTAATGCCTCTAGGTAGACAACAACCTGTATTAGTGATATTCCATGGAGTCTCAGTGATAAGTGTTTTTAAAAGTTTATGATATTCGTCAACTGAAAGCAAAGTTGCTGAGTGAATGATATCATTTACCAATTCTGGTTTGAATCTACGGTAAACGATAGACCCATAAGTAGCTGCGGCTACATCAAATCCTGAACCAACTTTACCTTGTGCCATACAATGGGCTACTTGAGAAATATTATGAATCTTGTCCAGAACATCAATATCTCTAATATCTGCAATCTGTTCATAACAGTTGAATAAAGCTGCGGTCAATGAAGTGACTAAGCCAGCACTTGATCCTAAACCTGTCTTAGCAACTTTAGTTATCTCACTGGAATGGTATAAAAATGAAAAGTTACCATTATCTGAAGTTTTCTTTGTCGATCCAACTTGCGAATGATAGCCTGAATCAGAGAACATCGTTATTTCAATGTCAAAATGCTGAGTGGGGTTGAAGTAAGAGTAAATTGTATGAATAGTTGATTCAACAAATGGGTTATACCTATCGTTAACTTCCTTCAAAGTGAGTATATTAGTGTCCTTGGTAAAACTCAGTTGATAACTCCATTCTCCATCTTTGAATTGGGGCGATTTGACAGTTATTGTGGTATATCCATCTTGTGATTCAAGTTTAGTACATGAAGCATGCATTCTAGATGAAAGTGCAACTACAAAGGAACTGTATGTTGGATCGAGTACCAAGTACCCTCCAGCCAGAAGTGCTTTTCCTGGTGCACTGAATGTTCTCGTGCTCATATCTCTCTTGTCCAGCTCTTTAAGGTACCAGTATCACACTGTCTTGCGAAAGACAATCATCAATTATCATATCGAAACACCAACTTTTCAGTCTCGAGCCCGAAACAAAAAAAACACAAAAAAAATAATTAATAATTCAGGTAAAAAATCCACATGCCAGAAAGAGATAAATAGAGATTCAATATGTCAGTTGCTATACATTCAAATTGAAATTTTCAACTTCTTCTTTTCAGAGCTTTTTGTCTGCAATTCACATCTCTCAATACCTGGATCGGCTATAGTGGAGTCAGTTGTGTTAGTAGAGAATGTCGGGGGATACTTCAGGGCACTTGTTTGTGCTCATTCATGGGTAAGTTTTATCTTATTTCTTATCTCTTTCTTTATCGGATCTGAATCCTAACATTTTACGTTCCAATTTTTTTTGCTATAGATTATGGGGTGGACCTAAGAACCTTGATTCGCTTGAAAGAGTGCTCAAAGAGACCATAGATGATATGCCAGATGAAGATTTTTACTATCTGAAGCCTGCAGGGTTTGGATATTTCAAGACTTATGACGGTGTTCGGACATGTGGTGATGCTGTTATTGAAGAAATTTTTAACAAGATTGAAACTCTCAAGTCTTCAGAGAACGTTAAAATTGACAAGATATCCCTTGTCGGGTATAGTCTTGGAGGTTTAATTGCTAGATATTGTGTCGGTGAACTCTATAAAGCTGGGGTATTTGATACAGTCGAACCAGTGGTATTTACTACATTTGCTACGCCACATTTAGGGTCTAAGTTTTTGAAACCTACTTTTTTCAATAAAGTTTTAAATTACATGGGATCAAATTTCTTGGGCAAATCTGGAAATGACTTGTTTGTCAGCAATTCTTCACTTCTGCCAGAGATGACAGATCTAGAAGGTCCTTATATGAAAGGATTGGCATCTTTCCAAGTAAGGATGCTTTTGGCAAATATTAGATATGATAGAACTGTTCCTTTTCATACTTCTTTTATTACAAACTTCTCTCCATTTGAGAATTGGAAAGATGTGGAATTGAAGTATCTAGATGGTTTACCTGACGTTTTTGCTGGTGAAGAAATATTCACACCAAAGATTGTTGACTTCTCTGAAACTTTCAGAAAAGCTACAGTCACTGAAGAGTCTACCAAGCGTGGTTATATTAAAAAAACTGCTGTTATTCTTATAGTCATGAAAATACTTCTTCCATTTGTGTTTCCAATAGTTTTTTTTGTCAATGCAGTTGCAATTTTGAAAAGTAACTTGAGAGTTAGCAGCAGACCTAAATATCCCGTTGCAAAGGAATGGGAAAAAGTTAAAGCTGTCCTTGAAGGATCTTCTGTTACTTCCAGTATTATTTCATCTATGAGTACTAAGAAGACTACAAGAAGAAGGCGTGATGTAATTGCAGAGGCAACACAAGAGATCGTTGAAGATGCTATGGAAGTTGAAGATATTAACAATGGTGAAGTAAGAGATGGTAACAAAGTTACTGGTCCCAATGCTAAGCACGGATCAGGAAAATTTGAGACGAAATGCGATGTTTCTCCTGTCATTGATAATTTTGAGAATTATCGTTCCCACATGAATTACGTCACTCTTGATAACTTACCAATAGTTGAAGGTTTGGATCCTTTACCATTTGATGATATGCGTAAGACAATGATGGATAATTTGAATTCTTTAGGATGGCTGAAGATTGCTGTATTTGTTGATGCTATCAATGCACATGCTAGTATCATCAGTAGACGTGGTATATCACTTACTGGTGCTGGGTTCCCTGTCTTATACTTCTGGAGTGCTTGTATTCGTAAAGAACTGGGTTCAAAATAATCTTAAAGTGCTACTTCATAATAGATTTCTAAATTGTACATAAATTTGATAAACTGTAACTTTGGAAAAGTTACATGGCGTTTTGATATATACTAGATTTATAAAAGCGTTTTTTTTATAAAAATATATTCTGGTTCTTTTTATTTAATTCTATGTAATACAAACAATAATAATAATTGACACATTTTAGAGCATGCCTCTTTTCTTTGGTATGATGAATTTTCTAGCTAAAAGTAGGTAAATCTATTCTTTCAGAGTAACATAATTAGCAGGGAATAACTTTCTTTCACCTTCGTAATCACCTAACCACCAATCTTCATCGACCATTTCAATGTTGGTAATCAAAGCACCTTCTGGGAAACTTAATTCATTGTCTTCGGTAGCTTCGTAGTCATACTCAGCAATGGCAGATTTACCTTCAGAAACTGGTTCAGGTTCAGGTTCAGGTTCAGGTTCAGGAGTTGGATCGCGTGGAGGAGTAGCAGGAACTGGACGTGGTGGTAATGGAGCTGGAGCAGCAGCTGGTGCTTTTTCTTCCTCTTCTTCTTCTTTAAGAGTAACGTAAGATGCTGGGAATAAACCAGTTTCACCAGCAGTGTTTTCACCAAACCACCAATCATCATCAACAAATTTAATGTTTATAATAAGTTCACCTTCTTCGAAACCAATTTCATTATCTTCATCCTTTTCATAATCGTATTCAGCGATAGCCTTGATGGATGGTTTAACTGGTTCAGATGGAGTAACTGGAACTGGACGTGGAGCTGGTTCTGGAGCAGCAGCTGGGGTACGAGAAGCAGGAGCAGGTACAATAACTTTTGGTTCAATTGGTTTTGGTTCTTCCTTTTCTTCTTCTTCTTCTTCAAATTCTGGTTCTGGTTCTTCTTCTTCTTCCTCTGCTTCTGGTTCAGATTCTGGTTCTGGTTCTGGTTCATCAACTTTCATAGCGTTAAATTTAGATTTAAGTTCACTTACGCTTTCTTCGTCAGCAGCGCCTGATTTAACTGGTTCATCGTCTGATTTAACAGTCTTGAATTGGCCATGTTTTTCAGCCCATATTTGAGCAGGAGTCTTACCATTGTCGGCACCAAAGTTACGACTTAAACCACCAACAACATGGACATCATCTTTCTTTGGTAATGTACCAAAAGTTGGTACTTTAGATCCAAATTTAGGTTGAACAACTTCTTCCTTAAATCTGGAAGCAACTGTGTTTTGAACCTTTGGCTTTGGTAAAGAAGTTAATCTTCCATCATCAGAGTTAAGACTGACATATGCAGTCATTCTATCCTTAAATGCAACAGGTTCAGCTGGAGTTTCTTTAGTTTCCTCAGTCTTCTTGGAAGCTGAAGGAGTTGAAGAAGTAGTTGAATCGACACCTTTTCTTAACTCCTCAATATTGACCTTGGTTGGCTTGTAAGCAGAAGGAACAGTTTCCAATGGTTTTTCATGAAAGTCTCTGACTTCAGTTTCTTCTTCACCATCCCATTCATCTTCATCTTCCTTTGATGTAACTGGGGCTGGTTTTGGCTTAACTGGAGCTGGTTTAGGAACAATTGGCTTTGTGACAGCAGGGGTTGGAGCTGGTGCTGGGGATGCAGCTTTTGGTTTTGGTTTAAAGGATGAGGTTGGGGTAGCAGTTTTGGAGACTGTTTGAATAGAGTATCTTGCACCAGATGCGTCACTAACGGTCTTCATAAGATCCTTAACATCTAAATCATCAGAATCTCTAGCAGTGACTTGAACGTGATAATGAAGGATTTTACCAACATCTGCAAAATTGGTAGCAAATGAAATCTTAGATTTCAATGGAGCATTATCTGGACACCATCCGATCATTAATAACTTTTGAACATCAGATCCAAAAGGGTTCACTCTAATAATACCGAATTGCACAGAACCTTCTTCGAATTCAGAAACAAATTCATCAATTTCACCAGTACCAGAAGCAGTTGGTTTCAATGATGAATCTTTCAAAGTTGTGAAGATGGCATATGTCAATTCACCATCAACGACTGATTCATATGTGGATTTAATATCCTTTGCGTAAGTAGCTAAATTTAACTTCTCCATTGTATGTAAATTAAATGTTTTCTGGTATTAATAGAAACTAATCAATCGGCCAATTGGAACAATAATATATATGTGTAATTGATTGTAACTAATATAGAGAGTCTTTTATAGAGAAAGCAACTAAATGATACGCATTGATCATCAATCCGTCAATCAGATCTCACTCATATTTCAGTTCCCAGGACATCCATTCTGCCATCCCAGAATACGTGTCACTAAATCTTGGTCTCTCAACATGGTGCACGGAAGCACTGCTCACTTCTGAATCGATCTGCTCAGCCTTTACCAGAGTCACTCGCTCGATGAAATACTTCATTTTTGTGAGAAATTGTCCCTTACCAAGCCATGATTTTTAACTTCACGGCAGTGAACTGCCCCCAGATGGCTGAGGATCTCGGACGTTATTCCCTCATAACGAATTAATTTTGCCAGATAGTTGCACCAATCGATAACCACAATAGCTATAGATAGCTATGATCAGTGCTACACAGATTCTAATCGTCAGTTAGACCGAAATCGTTGTTTAAGTCAATTGAAAGATCCAATGGCTTGGATATACACAGCCTAGTACGAACTCTTTTTTTTTTTTTAATTCCGAACAAAATATATAGTGATCACACAGTTCCCTGATATCACCGAATTCGGTGGAGTTGTGCGTCGTCTATCACAACGTGGCTCAAGTTCTTATCATTAATTGCTTTATATTGAAAACCTGGATTGGATACTGCATATATCTACATAATCTGCTTTAATCATCTTCTAATCGTCTATTAGCTGGGGCTTAGTTATAATAACTTCAACTGAAACAACGTTATTTAAGAGAACAATCTTTTGCTCGTTGATTAATTTTACAGCTATCAACAAAGATTGGAAACATTATCTGAATATCAAAACTCACACATACAAACAAACAAACTCCAATCCACAAATGTTCTCTATTGTTCGGAATGGTATCAAAAACGCTAACCATACTGCTAAAAGCAGTACATCTGACGATGTTATTAGAGAAGACCCTGTTGTTAAGAAGATGTACGAAGAAGACTTACATGTCAATGCTAAGCGTTCAATTTGGACAACCTTTAAAGAAAATGTATGGAACAATAGTACTACTTGGCTTAAATGCTATATAGTCTTGGCTTTTGTATCTCCAATTATCAATGTCGCTTTAGAATGTGCTATCTTTGGTATATTCATGAAAAATGCAGATTCTTTTATTGTAGATGAATCTGAATTTAGCTTATCTGGTGAAGAATATAACATCTGGATTACACAAAAAAAGCATTCAATTGCCATATACTTAGCTTTGTATATCTATGCTGCTTTCTTCTTGATTATTTTCACTCTTATTGTCTTATATACCAAGAATTCTTACCATTTGAATAGATATGTGTTCTTGTTGATCACATTAGCAGTTTATTCTGGTATCCAATATAATGAGATCAGGACGCATCTTTTATATGGTGGTACAGGTGCTAACTGGCAAAGTGTCCTGGAAGGTTTAAGTATTGTAGTTATTGCAATTTCCTCGTTGACAGCAATTTTACAAATTTTGGTCTCAAGACAATTGATGCCTTATTTCAAAGAAAAGACAAGTGAAAAGATTGGTAATAATCCAAATCTTGGGAGAGCTTACAAACTTTTCAACTATCATAGAGATCATGTTTTAATTTGTTGTTTCTTTGTTCCTGCTTTCACTATTCAATTTATGATTATCGTCTTAGATACATCCGATCCTGAATTCATTATCACTGCTGTTATTTTAGGTTTAAGTTTTTTTGTTTTACTCCTTGCTGATTATAGTGCTACTAGAGAAATCTTATTAGGTACATTATTTGCTATAGTATGTTATTGTGGTGGTTTAGCTTATGTTATCTTCAAGCTTTATAGGTTATTCACCCGATACATCTTTTTAACAGGTAAAAGATCATTAATCACATTTGGTATCGCAACTGGTATAGTTCTCTTGAGTATAATAGCTATCAGTGTTGCTTCTCTCTTCTTTCGTGGAAAAGGTTTGAAAGAACTTTATGCTACAAATTACACTTTCAACCGTATCCGCAAATCGGATGAAGAAAGCATCTCAGTTGACATGGCAATCAATAATAATGTCTTAAGAAGAGAGCAATCGCTTGACTTTTAGCCCTTTGTACTTTCTTATATATTTATTCTTTTATATGTATCAATACAATAAATGGTCGTTAACTAAAATATAAGTCTTTAGAAAATCGTACCTAAGTAGAATTCCCATCTTGAGCAGTAAACTACCAAAAATAATTTTTCAAATATTGAGCAAAAAACGACCATGTATTTTTTTGTCAAAGAATTTGGAGAACAAATTTGCCCATAGTAAAAAAGAAAGCGGAGGATTGAAGATAACTGATTTAGTTTGACTTAAAGGTTTGGTAACTTAGTCAACCATAATATATATAATGTCATTCTTAGGTTTAGGTGGAGGTGCTCCTCAAATATCATCAGAAGCTAAAGTTAAAGCTGCTGAAGCTGAATTAGATATGGTTACAACCATGTTCAACCAGTGAGTATTTCACTTCATTGCTCAATAGATATCATATCTTGAATGTCTTTCAAGTCTATACAGTGTTATATCTCTCTATGAGTCTAAAGCTTACATGCGAAGATTTAATAGAATCAGTTATACTAACAATCAAAAAATAATAGATTGGTTTCCTCATGTCACAAAAAATGTTTCGACAAATCATACTCTTCAGGTAGTTTAACCCAAGCTGAAAGCTTATGTGTCGACAGATGTGTTGCCAAGTATTTTGAAACAAACGTCCAAGTTGGTGAAAGTATGCAAGCTGTTGGTAAGAGCGGTGAACTTACAAGAAATTTTTAAATCTTTTGATCTTTCAAAACCAAACTGTTATTTTTAATGTTCCATCTGTTTCATGTCTGTAAATACTTATCTATCTATATTTATATAATAATATAAAGGAAATTACATCTCAATAATTTTAATAATTGACAGTTCTACGTTTATTGTTTATTTGCAGGTACGTATTCTATTTACATCTCGGATTGTTTTTTAATTTACATATTAAGAGCCTTCTTAACTCTTAGTTTAACACCTTCCCACGAATTTAATTTGGGTCTGACATCTAAATAGAATGATGGGGATGCTGGAGCACCTGATTTTACTGTGGATGGATCTGGATTATTACTGTAGAAATCAATAACGTAATCAACATTGACTCCACAACGATCAATACTCCAATCATGTCTATCAAATGGTAAATCATTTCCCATCCAACTTCTAATTCTTGCTCTTGGTGTTATCTTCTTCGAATCACCTTTGAAACTGGTCAGTTGAATTCCACCACATTTATCACCACCTTGTCCTCTTTCCCACATTTGAATATAAGACCAAGCTCTTTCATTAACCATGTTATGTATAGGTACTATAGTCTTCATATCACGAGCATCTGGATTCCAATCTTTACGTTTCATAGCAGTAAAAAATTGCTTCTGAGATGGATATATCCAGTTTGACTCTGTTCCTGTTCTGGGTATTGATGATATTTCACGGTCTTCGGGAAGATCAACATTTGACGTCACTATTATATCTTGCACTGCTTTATCAAGATTATCTGATGAACAACTATCTTTAGGTATTTCTACTGCTTCTTCAACTTTTTGTGCTTGCTTCAAGTTTGGTAAATTGCCAGTAACTTTGCCCATCCATGCTTCTCTAGCTGAATGATCCACTGGACATGTTGCACCCTCTGGTGTTCCTTCTGGTATTGGATGCGGAGCTTGAGCAAAAATTGGTGTCTCTTGTATCTTATTAGCAGTTGAGCTTGGTACTACTACATTAGGTGCCCAAAATAAGCCAGATATTGTGCTCTTCCAAGATTTTGTAGCTTGTGTTTCCTGGGGTGTGGTAGGATGTTGTTGATCAAAGGACTTTTTCGGATTGTAATCTTGAGCTTGAGATGCTTTTTTAGCTTTCTGAAGCCATGCTTCCCTGGTAGCATGGTCTACGGGACACTTTGGTTGATCATTTGAGTCACTCATAGTTCAGTATGCTCTTAAATGGTGTATAATAGCTAATGATCAAGGAAAGATGGGATTCTAATAATTTTTATCCAATCTAAAGTCTCGAAATATCGATTACCATTTTAAAAATTTTTATTTGAACAAAACATTACACCGGCTTCTATACAATGTATACATATATATGAATCTTTAGTTTTCCAAAGACTTCATAGCTTATGGATATAGTTGATTGGAATTCAAAAGTAATGTATTTTAAATGAAAAAATGTATATGAAAACGCTCAGCTAAGTAAATATACAGCTATGTATGTAATTATATAAGTATATATAGACATTCACGCTTGTGCAGGATAAACCAAGATAAAATTTCAATCAAGATTTAGATTTAGCAGCTGGCACCAGATTAGCCGGTTGTTTAAGAGCTAAGTAAAATAAAATAAAATAAGCACAGAGTCTCAGATAATGCATTCTCTTAAACCAAACTAACAAGAGATGAAAAAAGATCACTATTGAATAAAAAGTAATAAAGAAATTAATAAGCTAAAGGTAAAAAAAAAATGAAATTGTTCATAAGAAAAGTTGAAAAACCAATTAACTAAGAAATTGACTAGAAAAAGATGTTCCAGAAACTACGCTTCTTCAAACTGGAGTCTGAACTGTATAATGAGTAAGTGTCACCAGCTGTTGAGACATCAGTGGAAGAACTGTTGGAGAAGTTGTAAACTTTGTAGTATGGAACATTAGAGCTTGTAGTAGTAGCTGAAGTGGTAGCTGGTGTAGTATAAGCTGATAAAGTTGAAGTACTAGTGTAAGTAATAGTTTCATAAAGAGTAGTTTCAAGATCTGATGATGTAGTGAAAACAGATATTGTGGAACCAGCAGCATCGGTAATTGGAATAGATGCAGTGATTGGAATAGTTAAAGTTGATGTCTTAGTGGAGTAAGATGTGATAGTGATATCATCAGAAGTTGCAGCGACTGCAGTAGCAGCAGCAGATGTTGTTGCACTTGCGTAATCAGCAGTACAATCAGCAGTGACAGTAACAGTAACAGTAGCACCAGAATCTGAAGTGGTGGTAGCAGCAGCAGCTCCTGTGGCATCAGCAGTAGAAGTTGATGAGCCATCTTCAACTATTTCAACTGTACTGGTACCAGTGGTAGCAACACCATTTGAATCTGTGGATGTATAGATGGTGACGTAGTAAGTTGATGTCAAAGTAAGTGTGGTAGTAGTATCAAGTGATGATGAAGAGGAAAGGTATGCTGTTGTTGCATTGGTGTAATCACGTTTACCTTTGTTGAATACAGGTAATGCCATTGCTGTAGAGAGCAAAAGCGAAGAAAGAACTGCTGAAGAAAATTTCATTTTTGATATAGCTTGATACTTGAATTGATCTGTGTTGTAGTAATAAGTATAACTGTGTTTAGGGTATCTATTTCCAACTGAATATAATTGATTTTATTTAAAGGAATGACTGTTGGATTTGAAAACAAATTTTTATGATTGACTTCAAAAAGGAATGGACGCGTGAATAAAACGCAAATTTGATTCTTATGATATATTAGTACCTTTGATCTGAGTTTGTAACAACGAAATCTGTTATTAGTTGTAAAGAAGAGAACTTACAATTGATAAAGATACAAAAAAGAGAGGTAATATGTGATTTATAAAGGATTTTTACGTTCTAACACGAGGCAAAGAGAACTGAGCATTCCTACTGCTTTTATTCATCTTCACCAAGCAACTAAGAATGTCACCACGATACTAGTAAAAATTGCATTGTAAAACATTCGGATGCCTAACATAATTGAAAAATATTTAAAATATGCACATCGTGCATGAAATTAAAAACAAACAAACACGACGATTTTTTGGAAGGGGTAAAAACGTTGCTAAATAACCAACATGAGCTGTAAAAGGAAAGTATGCGTGTCTCAGCTTAGTGAGTCTTATGAGGTCTTTCTTGGTATTCTGGTGAGAGATCGTCTATCGTTACGACCTGTGCTGAATCTATACATATGTCTACCCCTTTCAATCGGATGGAAAATCTTCTATTTTCTAGCACGCTCGATCGATCTATCGTTTTCTATCACTTTGTGCGCTACAATATAGAGATCGACTTGCTGGAAGAACGGTCCATTTTCTCTAGCTTCACTATGGAATTTATCATATAGAGACACCGAGAGCGTGCTACTGGACAGTGGCTCGGCTCTTGGTTAATTGTATATTGATCGATTTATTTGAGCCAAGCAATTTATACGAACTATATAACTAATAACATATTGAGATTACCATGTGTGAGAAAAACTTACTTCTTCATTTTTCGGATCCAGTATGGATCATAGTCCTAACATCATTCAATGAATAGTTGTTCAGACTGTTAAGGATTAGTCGTTGAAGAGTCTATAACGTATAAAATACTTACCTCTATCAAAGCCCTGGCTCTATATCAAAAAGTAAATTCGTGCGTGTTGAAAACATGGTACGCGCCTCGAGTTTAATTGTCTCTACAGCAGCGCGCTTTCATAACTTTCTCGGTGTTGAAAACTGGGCTGCGCAAAATGTCTAACTTTCAGTCTTGCAAGAAGTCCAAAGAGACAATTCAGTCGATTGTCCTAGCTCATCGCTACATTGTACTTCAATAAGTTGTTAGATATGGGGAATAAATTAAGAGTTAGAAAGTTAGCTATATAAATCAGGATCGACTATGTCACCCAGATGCTTACCATCTAGTACCTTTATACCTTTCAAGACGTCTGGGAAATACTCTTGCTTCACTTTACCATCTTTGAAATTTGGGTTATACTTGTAGCCTTCGCTGTAACCTAGCTCTGACATCATTTTCGTTGGAGCATTCCTCAAATGTAGAGGAATAGGAGCCGCTGCAAAATTAGGTTCGTTATCAAGTTTTGCATTAAGTTCATTCCAACATCTGTAAATTTCAACACTTTTCCTGGCTTTGGCTAGTTTCACTGCACAATGAACTAAAGCCAAATCAGCTTCTGGCAAACCAACGAACTGAACTGCTTGGTAAGCTGCTACTGCAAACGGAAGGCAAGTTTCGTCTAGTATCCCAACATCTTCACTTGCAATTCTAATCATTCTACGAGCAATGTACAGAGGACTTTCACCCCCTTTCAGCATTCTAGCCAAGTAGTACATAGCAGCATCAGGATTGGACCCTCTGATTGACTTATGGAATGCTGAGATAGTATCGTAATGTGCATCTCCAACTCTATCATATACCATATGAGTTCTCTTCAAAATCTCTCTCAGTTTCTCTGGGGTGATTTCAATTAAATGTACATTAGATCCTGCGTCTGAACTTGTATCGTTCATAAAATGTGAATCTGCAAGCTCTAAAAGATTCAAAGCGCTTCTAGAGTCACCATCAGCAATATCACAAAGGTATTCAACAGCATCTCTACTGAATCTCAATATTGGTGAATGTAATACGATTTTTCTTGTCTTATTAATCACTAACAATGCTTTTGTGATAACCTTCGTTAATTCTGGAACTTCTAACTTCTTCAACACAAAGACTCTACATCTGGAGAGTAGAGCACTGTTCAGTTGGAAGCTTGGGTTCTCAGTGGTAGCGCCTATCAAAGTTATAAGACCCTTTTCAACGTATGGTAAAAAAATATCCTGCTGACTCTTATTAAATCTGTGAATTTCATCACAAAAAAGTACTGTCTTTCTTTTAGTCAACTTGAGTTCATTTTTTGCTTCTTCAAATACCTTCTTGCAGTCTGCAATACCACTGGATGTAGCACTTAATTCAACAAATCTGGAGTTGGTGGTATGCGATATGATTCTAGCTAATGAAGTTTTACCCACACCAGGCGGTCCCCACAGAATCAATGAAGGTATACGATCATTCATTATGAAACCTCGGAGTATACCCCCTTTTCCTACTAGATGTGACTGACCTATGTAATCATCAAGATTTTGAGGTCTCAATCTCTCTGCTAATGGAAGCTTTGATTGTAACTTCAATGTCTTTATTTCTTCCTCTTGTTGAAACTTACGTTCTTGCTCTTCAGATCGCATGTTTGTGTATGAAGTAGGTTTATCCATGGAATCATGTTTCTGAGATTTCACTTGTATGCTATCTATTGAACCATTGCCATCTTCGTCATCGATATTGATAACTTCACTCGAACTTCTTTTGAGTTGTCCTGATTTTGTGGGGAAGCCTTGAAATATGTACGTGCTTTGAGTCTTCCTAATACTCTCCTGTGAAGATTTGGTTTTCGATGTTTGTGATCCACCACCATTCAAAACCGAAAGAAGCGCAGACTGTTTCATAGCATTAGGCGATGAGCTTATATCTGTAGCTTTTTGAGAACTGTCTTCAGAAGTGTTAGCACTCGTGTTTGTGCACGAATCCAAATGCTTATTTATTGACTTTAACGGTATATCTTGGGAACAGACGGGACACTTAACCATTAGCCAAAGTGTAATATTACTAAGTATAAGTATTCAAAACTGGATAAGGTAATTTGAATATATCATTCATGCCATTTGCCTCTGATAAGCACATCTATTGATACTTATACGTGAAAAATATAGAATGAATTTTATTTACGCGAACTTTAACAACATTACATTTTTTAAAGTGGTGTATAGCTAATTAACATTAGTTGACTTGATTATATCAGACTTGATACTATAAATGCAAATCTATATTTAAAGATGAAAGCCACAATAGCTATAAATAACATAAATATAATATATAGATAATATAAATTAATGTGTAAAATGAATGCATAACTAGGTCATGTAGTATAACCTTTATTCTGGTTACGCTCTTTCAGGTTTTTTTCTTGTTCATCTAGAAGAGATAGTCTTAATGCTTCCTCGATCATTCTGTCTTCAAGTTCTTGTTGCTCTTGTCTAGTTAGTCTATGCATATGTTGACGACTTGTTCTACGATTTGTTGTACCTGGTAACCCTGCTTCATAATCAACGTCATCTCTATTTTCCATTATTAAGGAAGATGCATGTAAAGCAGTTGCAGCAGCTGAACGTCTAGCTAATTTAGCTCTAGCATTAAGTAACTTGGTTTCCCAATCTGGTCTAATATGATCGACTGTGATAACACCAGGAGCTGTAGGTGGTAAAGAACCTCTTCTTTTCCTTGGTGCTGCAGCAGACAGATTAGATGGGGAGCCACTTTCAACTCCTCCACCATTGGAAGACACTGACATTCCCAACTCTGTAAAAGAATTTCTTGGGGGTGTTCCCATTGATGAATGAGACTTGGACATTGCGTAACTCATAGAAGTACGATGTGAACTAGAAAGTGGTATATTCATACCCTTGGAAGAGTTAGATCCTAACTCATCTTCGTCTTCCTTTATAGTGGTAGTACTGTCTCTGAATGAAGAAGGAGGTTTACCATCAATACCCGTACGGAAATTTGGAGGTGTATAAGTTACACCAAAATCAGGCATTGCACAAAACGGACATTTGACAGATTCACTAATAAGATCTTCTGGATTTTGTGGCTCAGCGTCAATGTTAGCTCCTGGAGCCTCGCCTTCATCATGTGGAGGATGAGGATCTAATCTTTTAAGTTGCACAAAACATTCGGTACAGATCGGTTGTTCACAACAACGACTGATATTCATAATTGGTGGATAGAATAAAAAGCAAATAGGACATTCAGCTGAGTATCTATATACACGTAACAATAAATCATCAGATGGGATGTTCTCAAATTGTTTGATTCCACTTCTTGCAATAATTTTATCTTTATGATATCTAGCTTCTGCTTCTTTTTGTAATTTTGCAGTTTGTTCTTTCAACTGTTTCTTGAACAACTTGCTTTCTTTTCTTCTCATTGAATGTAATGTTTGATGTAACTTGTGATCGTCGGGATCTTCTTCTTCCATTGCCAATTCTTCCATATCTATATCTGCGTGTAAGCGAAGAGATCTCAAAACTTCTAGCAACTCTTCATCACTCCATGATTCGTCAAAATCCTCCAATGGGGTATAAAAAGGAGCTATTTTTCTATCAATTATGAGATTTCTGACTATTTCTGTTTTATAATCTAAACTAAATCTGTAATTTCCAAATGGTGCAAGATATCCACCGTCAACATTTTCTGTGTATCTGACAATCAAATTAAGCATATGCTGCTTCTTTATCTTTTGCTTTTCCTTATCTTTATCCTTTTTCTTTTTTGTTAAACCAGCAAGAGATGTTGGAGATGAAGTGGCGAGTTCTCTTAATGCGGAGGCAGAAGGAAGATGTGTTCTTCTACCATAATCAGAAGCTGACCCGTAAGAGCCGGATCTGCTTCTTGCCTCCTGTTCTTTCGTTGGAACATTACCCATTTTTCTGATTTTTCTAGTATAATAAATCTATAGAAATATGTTTTTAGCTTTTATACTGAACTGAAATAATGTAATGTTTCACTCATATAACTTAACTCAGCCTTGATTGTTGATAGATGTCAGATAAGATTTGCCTTCAAATCTTGAAATCTAGAAACTCAATAAAACAACAGCTTACGTACGAAACTCGTTTTTCACACAGTTTGTACACAATATCTAGCCAACTTATTTGTCAAGCCTTGTAGTTGTTTGAAGATTTATAACGGATATGTGCTTCCAATCGGAGAAAGCAAACTTGAAACAAAGAGAAATGATGAAGTTCCTTAACAAGATCTCACGATGTATTTTCACAAAGAAAAAAGTCCGAAATAACAGCAGAGCTATATATATACACTCTGTTTTCACTTACAACCTATATTAGTAGCAGTTATACCAGTGATGAGCTACTGATGACAACTGTTGATTGACTGATCAATCTGAAAGATACAGACGCATAGAGAGCCCTGAGCCTCCACCTCCTCTTTTTTATTGTCTGTGCACTTTGCACCGATCGGCCCTTTTTTGAAGCCTGTAATTTTACTAAATGGGAGACTATATTATCTGGGGTAGAGATTTACGTTTAAATTCTTGCCGAATATTTTACATATGGGAGATATCATTGAATTCTTACAGATTTATAATGTATGTATATGTGTGTCTATGTAAGCATACCAAACGTATGTATAAAGGTATCAGGAGTTCATGCCATATCCAAGGCCAACTGCTATACCAACTATAGCTGCGATAGTAGTCAAGAGTCCCAGCAAACCAGAAACAATTTTATAAGTCTTCGGAACTATACCTACCTCTTTATCAACGATTCCAAAAGCAATCAGTAACCAAAACGGTGGAACTAAACAAGAAACCATGATAAGTAAAATAGCTGTCTGTCTTGTACAGTAATCACATTTGGTTTTTTGCATATAAAAATGTTGTTCTTTTCGTACTGTCATATCATCTTTTTTCCAAATTCTACCTTCACCAATGAAAATGGATTCATCGGATGAGTCTGAGCGAGAAGAATAGTCATCAAGTAAGTTCAATTGTGATCCATTTGATGATGTGTCCCTCTTTGGTTTTATATATGCTTTATCGATTGCTGATATGTCATTGTAACTCGAATATCTTGAGTGTGGTTTCTGGAATAAATTGTGCTGTGGTAATGCTGATTTCAATTCAGTCATAGGAGGCGCACTTTCAGATTTGGTGAACAAGATGTGTTGAGTCCCTGGAGTCTTTTTTCTATAAGTATAAACTGAAGATGATTTTGACCGTTTTTCATTTGCTGAATCTGAATTTTCAGATACAGATTCCATTGAGTCATACTGAACTGGTGTTTGCTCTCTAGACTTACTAAGAGTTCCTTCAATTTTGATATTTGACTCTTTTTCCGGTATTGTTGCTGAAGGTAAGTTGATGTAAGATGGATCAGATATAGAGCTTGAATCATTTAGTAAATGGTAAGAATATTGGGATAAACGTTTTTCCAAAAGATTTGAGTTTCTCATTGTCTTTGTTGGGGACACAGCCATCATGGTTTCATCTTCTTCTATTCCTTCTAAAATGGTATCATGTGGTCTAAGCGGTTCAGAGACTGAATATCTGACCCCTGGTTCATTTCTTTCTAAAACTCTAGAGTAGCCTTCGCTTATACTAGTTTCTTTCAGTACGGCAGAGATATCAGCGTGTGTAATTTTAGCTATCTTTGCTTGACCTTTTTCTACATCTGGTAATGACTCTGAAGATTCATAATAATTTATTGTTGATAATTTAGCCGCTGGTAAATCCATTGCACTTTTATAACTTGCTGAACCATTTGAACCCGAGTTTGAATTTGAATTTGAGTTAGTGTAATAATGTGAATTACTGTTACTAGATGAGTATTCATTACTAGTACGTTTCTTTTCAAGATCTTTATAAATTGTAAATTTTTCGAAACTTGGAGCGAAAATTGAACTTTTAGAAGAACTATCTGATCTTTGTAAATTTTTCAACTGTGATTGTGTATCTGAGCCAGCTCTATTGCTCTTGACACTATTTGATCTTGATACTTCTTCTAGTATCTTTTCTCTGAAGTATCCCAAAGACCTCTGTGAATCTCTTATATGCTGTTCTTTTTTCTTTCTTGAATCACCACTGTCTGATGATGAATATACTGAGTCTCTTTTGTTTGTACTGGTATTGGAGTTAGAGCTTGAATTGAAATTTTCCATATCACCCACCTGTGAAAATTCATATTCTTCTGTTTCATCAAATGTTGACAAGTCTCCAGTAAAATCAAGTGTTGTGTCGGCTACCATGGAAGTTTCAGCAACGTCTTTACTTAAACCAACTATCTTCTTTGGTTCTGGTGATATTATATTTTCAGCATTTGTAGTCGTATCTTCAGGTAAGAACACTTTGAAAGTGGATGGACTATCTATTGGTTTTTTACCTTTGCCTTTTAGAGGACTGAAACTTTTCAAACTTAGTCCTTTGATAGGACTTTCGAATTCCGAATCATATTTATTTAACATTGGAGTATTTTCGTTATCATCATCTCTTCTAGGTGTAGTCGTCTTGCTTGGTGAGAACAATTTCCTTAATCTCATAGCGGGACTATTAGGAGTCTGTTTCATAGGACTCGCCACTCTCCTTTTTGAAGGAGTGGAAAGATGAGATGAAGAGCCGGTTACTTCTGAACTCTTTGTCATTTGTGAGAACAGAGTATCTGACGTTTCGGATTTTGGTGGCATATTCTATCAGTGTTCTTTATGTATACCAGGTATCACTTGGGCTCAACTTAAGACATTTAGTGTCAGGAAAGAATACTAATTGAAATCAGAATTACTCCATATACATCAACTACTCTATCAAATTAAACTAAAAGGGAAAAATTAAATAGTTTTACTTTAATTAGTATAACTTTGTATATTTACATATTTCCTAATTTGTAATTAATAACAAACTTCAGTTTATTGATTTCACAATGAAATTGATTTTTTTGACGTATGTAGTAGACGTAACGCAGCTAAGATTATGCCCAAGACATCCATAAACCACATTCAGTCCAAGACGTGTTGTGCGTTAAAAGCTTGTCGATGCTTAGTAGTTCTTTGACGTCTACATAAAAATACTAGAAATCGCACATAAACTTAGCGTACTTTTAATACATAGAATACTATTATATACTGTTTAAACAACAATCAAAAGCAAAATCAAGTTTCTTTACACAGAATCTTGCCCCCATTATAATTGAGTTTGGTCAAACGTCTTCTCGTCCATATCCATTATTACCATTACCACTATTAGCAGCATAATTATTAGGTTGAGGTCGATGATAAAAATAAGCTTCTTCTGTTTGTACTTGTACATTGTTCAACCTTGTATCTCTTTCATGTCTCTTAACTAGCAACTTAATTATATTTGTATGTATCATTGCTGCATTTCTTGTAGAGCAAGCATTCATCCATGAAAATAAAGATCCTAATATTGGTGGTAATGAAATTAAGAAATCGAATAATATATTGGTATGGCATTTGGCCACAGTTGATGCATCCAAGTCAAAAGTCTGATCAGCTATACTAACTAATCTAGCGTGTATAGCATACATCAAAATAGGACCAATTCCAGGGATTAGTAAAAGTATTGGACCAAGACCAAGACCAAAATCAACAGGGTAGCAACCAAACATGCATTTATCATGTATCCAAGCTCTATGTTGTATTCTTTTCCAACATTTTCTTTCAACTTTGCTTGCATTTGAAGGCAGCTTCAATTTTCTTGTTGATCCATCAGGAAAGTGCTCTAAGTATGGATCTTTAGTCTTGAATTTATCACCTGCGTATTCATTCCATTTATCAATAACGTAATCGTAACCAGGCAAACCTTCTATCTGTTCTGCTAGATTATTTATCTGCTCGCTCATCTCGAGACACTATCTTTTAAGATGACATAAAGTTGATCACCAAAGCAAGAAAAAAGATAGTAAATAGAATAAATTACTCCAACATTTCGAGTACATAAGTACATTATTCCAATTCCGAAACGTTCCATGAATTATTAATAAACTACAATCACATTTTATTTAATTTTTTGCACAGCCTTTGAAAATTGAGGCTTAATTAAGGAGTAAAAAAATGGAAGAAATTGTTGGAATATTGGTGTCTGAAGAAAAAGGTATTTCGCGGATTTAATAAAATCACTAGACCACCAGATTCAATTCAATTATATAACAAATGGAATGACTATATAAAGGGTTGAATATTACCACTCTTATTTCATTTCAAAATTACTTTCACATATAGAAAACTGAGAAGATTAACTATGTAATTATCAAAATATACTTATCTAACTATTACCAAATAATTATTGACAGCTATGAGTAGTGAATTAACTAATAATCCATCCACACCATTGACAAGCCTTGTCCGTTATGGTGAAGCAGTTCCTAAGCACCTATATTTTCCTATAATACTTTTAAAGAGTTTACGCGAGGATAGCTTATCCGATCCAGAGGTATGTGACAGAGAAGAACCTACCTTGGAATTTTGAAGCCGAAGAAGCCTTTATGAAAATGAAAGAAATTTTCAGTTCACCTCCGGTTATGAAGACTCCACTTGAAAAGCATAAACACCGTTTTATGGTTCGATCCCCACAGAAGAGCGATCCCTGATATATGCATAACACGGAAAATTAAACGTACTCAATGGAGTTCCCTATTTCCGAATGAAAACTTCAAGAGTGAGAAAAACGTTTAATCTAAATCTCGAAACAGTTGTAGTTACAACTAGGTTGGACACGCGAGGAAGTTCTCTCCTATAGAGCGTTAACGTGGTCGTTAAGCAAATACCAAAACTTGCTGGTCAGGTAAGTAAGACCGAAAAACCTAAACCAAAAATTTTCAGATCCAAATCCTAGGTACCAATGGTAGGAAGAGGAAGTTCTAAAAGTAAGATGAATTCAAATTTATCAGACGAAATCGAAGTTATAAACTATGATGCAAATTTAGATCATTTTGATAGACCATCAGAGATAATGTCTAGAATAATATCCATACGTAACAATGCGTGGTATACTGTTCCAGCTAATCAGGTGACTGACTGTTTTAGAGTCGCTTTGAGGGTGTGCGTTATTATTAATAACATCGCTTATCGTCAAAAAGGCGGCATCTATGATAAGTGCGTTGATCTGCTGACAGAACATATGTATGTTCCAAGATATGTTTGAGACGTTATTAGAGAGATAGCTCGACCAATGCAGCACGGAATGAATTTTTATATTCCAACTGTTGAACCCCTGATAGATGTTTCCTCGAAGACTATAAGTAATTATCCAATCACAATATGACGGTCACCAGGTCGAATGACAAATTATTAATCATTGTCGGTAAAGGGACCATGCTAATTGACAAATATCCCATCCCAGCATATTATATGCCTTCTGCCACAGCAACGTTAGTTTCCACGAAAGATCTGCACAAAATTGGTCTATATATCCACTATCATGAAGATACCAATACTGCCACGTTAGAAGGAAGAAACCATAACGAATCTCCTATACCTTTGAATTTTGTTCAAGGACAATGGTTCATACCTACTGAAGTCGTTAGCTCACATTATACAGTTCAAAACATCCATCATATTTTTGGACATGTCAATAAATATGATATTGAGAAAACAGTTGCAAATAATTTAATCCAAGGACTTAATCAATCTGATATTGACGAGTTCTCCAAAAATCTTAACTCATGTGCTCTGGCGAAAGCGCGGCGAACTAGTGCTATAGTAGGATCCCCTGAAATATATCAATCTAATCTCCCCTTTGAATATGTACATTCCGATGTCTGTGGGCCGTTACATGGGTGGTATATGATCACATTCATTGATACAGCCACGGGATATATCAAGTTATATTTTAGTCAACATAATAGTTCACCCATTTATGAAGGAATACTTACCGTATATTCATACTCAATTTGGTCACCGTGTCAAAGGCATCATAACTGATCAAGGTACGGAATACACAAATCAGACTATGCGACAACTATTCATTCAATATGGCATTGAGCATAGGATGACATCAACATATACTGCTGTTAGCAATGGACGTGCCGAACGATTAAATCTAACGGTTTTTAATTTGGTTCGAGCTATGCTCATCCCATCGAATATGCCTCCAGAATTTTGGAGATATGCAGCTCAATATATAGAACACATCAAGAATAAAACTTATAATTCTAAGATCAAAACAAGTCCTCTATATTTATTGAGAGGGACTCCACAAAGTGCTCATCATTGGTTGCCCTTTGGTTATAAAGTCTCTATGCGTCACTTCGCTGGGCAAGGTAAGACATCTCCTAGAGGCATTACCTGCATATATCTTGGATCAAGTTCCAATACCTATGGAGCATTACTTCTGGATCCAATTACTAACAGAATATATGACACACGTCACTATGTTTCACTGAAGAATTATTATTATGTTGAACCTTCTGAGTCACTAAGTTATGAACACATTGAATTTGTTCAACCAGACCCATCTACAGTTGTTCCAACACAAGATGATTCAACGGTGGATATCCAACCGTTACAACAAGCAATCCATGAATACAAAACAGGGGTCACACGTCTGAAACAACAACTATCTTCAACATCTGGTACCATCGACCTTCAAGTCCTCCATCAACAGATCAGTGACCTCAAAAACAATCTTGCTGATTCTCATACTCAGATGAATCATTTACGAGAAATGATTCAAGAAAGAGAGGATCAGAATGCTTCATTAGTCGATCAAAATAAAACTTTACTGCAGAATAGTGAAGAATACAAGATTGAGATCACAAATAAAACTAATGAGCTAGCAGACAAAGGTGAATTAATAACGAACCTTACTAATCGATTGAATGAATCTTAAAAAGAAATAGTCAACCACTGGGAATTGTCGGATGTTTTCACACTAAATAGGAATTAGGTGTAGGAGTCACTGTCCTATAATATGAGTTTCAAACTCATATCCTGAGTTTGTATAGAGCTACTAGCCCTATGTATTTGGGTAATAATAGATGTATTAAGACCTGTATAATCAATCTTGTCAGCTTGACCTTCAAATGTTAACTATATGAAAAATATTTAAGAAAAAGGGGATAAGCAGCTTTTTATATATCTTATCGAGAATTGGATCGTAAGGAAATTCTGAAAGTGGGGGGAGCGGGGGTTAGAATATTGAAGCTTATGTAATCAGTTTATGACGACGATAGTCCAACATCTACACCATTAATTACCAAGCTCCGTCCGTAAGAAATAAAAGTACGATTTATTTCAGTATAAATAAATTGTAAAATTCAATTACGATTCCCAACGTGGTTTAGTGTGGATAGGATAAGATAAGATAGTTATACACTTCTGTATCGTTCTGTTTATTGCATAAGGCAGATATTTGAGTAGTATACAATGGACGGAGTACTAGAGACCAGAGTCTGGATAGACGGATGCTTTGACTTTGCTCATCATGGTAAGTACTTGTCAACGTCAACTAAATCAAAATTTATGAATACATACTAACTAACAATGTTTTGGTTACTAGGACACGCTGGGGCAATGTTACAAGCTAGACAAATAGGTAAAGAACTTTACGTTGGTGTTCATTCAGATGAAGAGATCTTGGAGAACAAAGGACCAGTGGTTATGAAACTAGCTGAAAGGATAATAGCCGTTGAAGGTTGTAGATGGTGTACTAAATCCGTACCTGGAGCACCATATGTCACAGATCCCAAGGTTATGGATGAATACAGATGTAAATATGTCGTTCATGGAGATGATATCACAACTGATGCCAATGGTGAGGATTGTTACAAAGTAGTTAAAGATTTAGGCCGTTTTGTTGTTGTTAAACGTACTCCTAATATTTCAACAACTGATCTAGTTGGTAGAATGTTATTATTTTCAAAAGATCATCATATTAAATCATTAACCTCTCAGGATTGGGAGAATTACAAGAGTGAGAAGGAAAGTAGTAGTAAGTTATTAACACCTGAATTTGTTGAGAAGTTCAAAGCATATGCATCAGCTGAAGATGGATTGAGTCCCGGTGTGGCCGTTTTCATATATACAAATGATGATAATAAGATACATGAGCTAGTAGCACCAGGTGAAGATAAATGGGGAAAAGATTCAAAAGTATATTACGTCGATGGTGGATTTGATCTTTTCAATCCAGGTCATATTATAGCATTAAAGACAGTCAAGTCCAGAGCAGAAAAAGAAGGTGCTTTGGTGCTTGTTGGTATCAATGATGATAATGAAGTTAATGTTAACAAAGGGTTAAACTATCCAATTATGAATATTTTTGAACGTTCATTATGTGTTTTACAAAGTAAGTATATTGATGGAGTTATAATTGGAGCTCCATATAAACCAACTATTGAATATTTTGATAAATTACCATATGGTAAAGTAGTTAAAGTTTTCCATGGACCTACATCTGAGACAGATAATCCTTATCTTGAAATAAAGTCTAAAAAGCCTGAATTGTTTGAAACTATTGGTGCACATGAATATGATGATATGAATACTGAGGATATTGTTAATAGAGTATTGGATAATCGTAAAGCTTATGAAGATAGACAAAGAAGAAAAGGTTGGAAAAGTGAACATGAAAAAATGCTTGAAAAAAATGAATCTGAAAGTAAATAGATTATTTAGTGATATATTAATGTGATTAGTAACTACAGCGTAATAATAACTACGATAAAATCAACAAGTTTTAAAACATGAAATAAGTATTTTTTTGTATTATTCGTTAATTCGTAAAAACTATAAAAATATTCAGAGAATAGCTATAAGTAAAGATAAATGAAAAAAAAAGTAATGAAAAATCTAAATCAATAGAGAACAGCAACACAGATGTTATCACTACTGATATAGATTTCAAATGCTTCTATATGATAATGTTATGCTATTGGATGATAGGTTCATAAGTATGACTGTGAAAGAAAAAGAAAAATAAGCATCATATAATCATGAATGATAGATAAATTGAGCAATTCAAGAGTACTAGATTACTCTTCTAAACCACCAAGACCACTTTGAATCTTTGCAAATTTTTCTTCATGTTGAGAATGATTTGAACCTCTTCTTTCCTTCTTAAAGACTGGTGGGATTTCACCAGAATTGATAAGATCTTCTAATTCAGCACCTTCAACACCCCAATTACCTTTACCTGCCCCTGATTTCTTGACATGGTTAGGAGCTTGATCTGGATGACCGTTATGAGTGAAGTAACGAGAGTGTTGTTCTGTATCATTCCATTTATTAGTTCTAGTCATTATAAATGAATTGAGTATGTGTATATGTATATGAGATAGTAGTTTAGTATAATATTAATATTAATATTAATTAATTGTATGTAATTAGTTAATGATATAACAAGAGGAGAGAAGAAAAGAAGGGATAGAGGTAAAACAAGATCAGAGGAGAGAATTAACAGTCTTTATATATTGGTGAAATTGAATATGTGAAACTGTTATATTACGCCACCCCACAGTTTAATTTACTATTTAAAATGTTGAGTGAGTGAGTGTGAGTCAGAGAATTTTCAAGAAAGTGTGATGTACTAATACAGTAACTGACACGTATATCATATAGTATATTATTGTACTACCACTACTACAACAATACAACGTATACAATATAACTATTATCTATAACAGCTACTGGTGGTCATCAGACTCTCTAAATCTCATCTCATCTTCTGACTGCGTAAAATTAAAGTCATACGTTCTTTCTGAATTGGGTAATTATTTAGTATGGAGAAGATTTCTAGAAAATACGTCATATTTTATTTTATTTACGTGGATTATGTAATCAGAGGAGAGATACTTTAGAAGTGTACTCGATGTCCATGAAATCACTGATAAACAGCACATCTATGTCTTTACCTCTTAGAGAATCTGGCACTTGTAGTTTAGCAGATACTATATCTTTTTGATGTTGTGTACTGGTGCCCCTTATCGTCTTGGGAGACTCTCTCTTCATCGTATACAGTTCATCAGTTTCAACATCACACAGAATAACCATCCATGTTTCTCTCTGTGGCTTTGAAAACTTTGGCGCGTATACTTTGAAATCCGCGTTTAATGATTGATTCTCGTGTAATAATTCGACTACAAGATGTTCACTTGTCTCTTGTGTCACTGAGAACTCACCAGTTGGCAATTTTGTGGCAACATTGACAAATTCTTTTCTCTTATCTCTCCTAACACCTAATTTATCAGCTAAGCTATTAAACTCCTTGATATTACTCATCTTACCAATATCTTTCAAAGTTATTAAATCGCTGTCGTAATTAGCACTAACTGTACTAGTACCATCAGAATCAAATCCTTCTATATGTTTTGGTTTCAATCCTGGTAAAACTGTAACAAAATCATCATCAAACCAGCATCCTTGCTTGATACATTGCATTAGCTTGATAAACATCAAGACGGTTGATAAGAATCCCATCTCAGATGCAGCATCAATGTATGCTTGTAATATACGAAGTGATTGATCTAATACAGATACAGTATCTTGTGTGTAATCAACAATTGGTAAATCAATTCTAGACATAAAAGCTTGTAATAACAAGAAAGTCTTGATATGTGGATCCCATATAAATTCACATTCTTCAAGATCATCAGCTGGATATCTCATTTGTTGTGACATCTCCATATTTATCAATTCTTCTCCGTGCCTGGTTGGTAATTCATCATATTCTGTAGCTTCTGATAACCATCTAAGACATTCTCTAAAACTTGCATTTCTTTTGATCTTGTTTAATAAATTACCAATTGTCTTATGTGAAAGATAATAGTATGATGATATTTGTAAAAATGGAGTTGGTGCTAATTTTTCACCATATGACGACAGACACTTGGACTCTTTTAAATTATCAATTGCCTTGTCGATTAATCCACTTAAATATTCATTTATACCTTTAGATGATAAATCTTCAATTCCATAATATGTTGGATTATTGTGAGCTCTTCTATACAAGAATGTCCATGTCATAAAATCTATGGCGTCTTGTCTTGATTTGATTGTACCAGATGATATCTCGGCACCTAAATGATTATCCAATACTTTATGTAATGATGATTCAACGGGGAAACCAACGTTCAAGAAATGTTTATAAAATACCTTTTTAGATTCCTTGGTATATACAATAGCAACACCACTAGTATCATACGCAGGACGGCCTGCACGACCCATCATTTGCAAAATATCAGTTAAATCCATATCTCTATATGCTTCAATCTTGGCATCAAAAAATTGAGTACCTTTAATAATAACTAGATACGCAGGTAAATTAACACCCCATGCTAAAGTTGACGTTGCAATCAAGATTTGAATCTTACTTTGTTCAAATAATTTATGTGATATTTGACGATCACTTTCGACTAAACCAGCATGATGTAAGCCAATACCAAATTGTAATGATAATTTCAAAGTATCATCTTTAACCTTAGAGACAATTTCTTCTAACTCTTCTTCTGGCATTTTCAAGAATCTACGCGGATTATCTTCGGAACCACACAGATGAATCAAATCCAATGCAGTCAAACGTGTTTGACGACGCGAGGCCACAAAGATAAGTACTGGTTTTGTAGGTGAATGTTGCTTGATTGCCATAAAAGCTGGTTTATTCATCGTTTTCATAAATGGACAAAATGCTAAATTATCTTGGAACCCATCAATGTACATTTGTAATGGAACAGGTCTAACTGATGGTGGGAAATTAAATAACCCTTCTTTAACACCTAGCCACCCAGCCATATCCATAGCATTTGACACTGCAGTTGATAACCCAAGTAATCTAATTGGTTTCTTGGTAAATGATGAAATGTAATTCAAACGACTAACAATAATTTCTAAAATTGGACCACGATCACTAGCCAATAAATGAATTTCATCCATGATAACCAATGATATATCCTGAACAAACTTTCTTGTTTGCCAATTACGTGAAATACCATCAAATTTTTCCGGAGTAGTAATAATAATGTCAGCTTCTCTAACTTCTCTTGCTTCAGGTAAGGAATCACCTGTCATTTCAACAACTTTGTGTGAAGTATTACGTGAAATTCTAGCTCTCCAGTCATCAACTCTTTCTCTAACAAGCGCCTTCATAGGGGCAATATAAACAATCTTAGAACCTGGGAAATCTCTGAATGCATGCCATATAGCCAATTCTGCGACAACAGTTTTACCAGAACCAGTAGGTGAACCAACAAAGACACTTGAATTTGAATTGTATAAAGTATGGAAAGTCATGGTTTGCATTGGATTAAAATATTTGAATTTCTGATTATAGATATTTTCAATTTCCTCATTATGTAATGCTGTAATTGGTAATGGTTGTAATTTCAGTAATCTAGTTTGAATTGTTTCATTATGAGGCCTAATTAACTGTTGGAAAGAGATAGCATGTACTGTTTCTGAACCTATCCAAGAATCTGACATGGCTCTGATGACAACTTGTGGAGGTAATGGATCAGATAATGGAATCATGAAATCCATTTCATGTGGGGATTTAATTTGCTTCTTATTCAAGATAAATTTTTCAAAATGAAGAATACCAGATTTATCACTTTCCTCTACCAATATCCAAAATATTTGTGCATTTCCGTGATATTCTGTATTCCATACAAAGTCTGCTTCTAATGTAACATGAACTCTCATAACATTTGTTGTGATTGGGAAAATTTCGGCATCAACCAACAACGTTGGGAATCTACCAACTAATTTGTATAACACATTACCCATACGATGATTATGTACTAATTCACCTAATTCTGAAGCATCCATATCACGTAACATTTCCATTGTTGGATTCTTAGTTTCAATAGCTCTAAGAATTTGTTGTGGCAAATCAAATTGTCTCATCGGATGATGGAAAGACCATAGTTGTTTATCAATTGATTTACATATGGATAACATAACTCTAGCAAATATACCCCAACGTCTATTTATACCAATTAAGAACAATGATCGACAAATACGTGCTGAATTTTGAGCAACATAATTACAATCTGATACAAGGGCAGAATCTTTAATTGATGCTCTAGAGATAAAAGCTTGTAACAAGATGTTGGTTTTACCTTGAGCTGATTCTGGTTCACATCCAATCTCACATGATATCTTTTCTTCAAATAATGTTTTCAATTCTTTAGCTTCTTCATCTCTGAATTTTATATTATCAAATTCACTACTCATACTAATGATAGACAAGACATCAGCTTCAGTTGCCATTGGATTCATCATTTGATTGAAAATCTCAACAGATTCATTCAGTAAGTAAAAATCAGACGCGACTCGACCCAAGTCCTTAGGAATGAAAGCAGTTGATCTTTCATCAAATACAATCATTTGCAAAGTATGTAACTTTCTTGCAGCTTCAATAATCATATCACGACGCCTTTGCACTAATAATGGATCTTCTGCTAATTCTTTCCAGTCAATACCATAAGCAAATGGATTCTGTCTCATTCTTACATTCAAATATGTATATCCAAGCCATCTAACACCTTCATCAATATTTGTCACCGTACCTAATGAAATTTCAGCGTTCAAATTGTCAACTAATTTAGCGGGGAACTTAGATTCAATAGGATGTTGTTGAAGTAATAACGAGACGTAATGATCTAGTTTATCATTTGTAGTACATAATATACCAATACCATGACTTTCGAATTGAGGTCTACCTGCACGTCCAAAAATTTGAATAACATCAGAAATACCAAGATCAATGAAACCACCAGCTTTGGCATCATAAACTTGTGTACCTTTCACAATAACACATGCAGCAGGTAAATTAACACCCCATGCTAATGTTGCTGTACAACATAAGACTTTGATTGATCCTTCCAAGAACATCTTCTCTGTCAAGTTTCTATCAGATCTAAGCATACCGGCATGATGAACACCAAAACCTGACGCAAACAATTCTCTCATATCACTGTTTCTGTTCTTACCCATTTCTTTCTCAAAATAATTATATTTATCAGACAAATGGCAATCTAATAAATCTTGATCATTATTCTCGTACGCCATTTTCATGAAAGTTCTTGCTGTAGTCACGGTCTCTTTCCTGGAATGAACAAACACCATAACTTGATGGCCTTCGTTTAACATTTGAATTAACTTGTTATAAGATACTTTATCTAATAAATCTCTTGCTTGTTTTGATCCAGCTTTGGCTCTAACACCTAGCAATTGTTGTTGTAAAGGAACTGGTCTGAAAGATTGGTCAAAATAAAACATACCAGTTTGTCTATTCACTCCCAAGAAATCAGCAACATCTACAAAATTGGGCAAAGTAGCTGAAAGACCAACAACTCTAATCATAGATTGAGAACTTTCAACTTGACGTAAAGCCCTAGCTACTAAGGTTTCAATAACTGAACCACGGTCTTCATGAAGTAAATGAACTTCATCAATAATCAACAATCTCACTTTCTCCACTAATTCAGTATCACCATTAGATTTTCTTGTGACAACATCCCATTTTTCAGGTGTAGTAACAATAATTTGAGTTGTCATTATTTCTGCTTTTGTTAATTGCATATCACCAGTCAATTCTCTTACTTGAATTCCTAACCAACTCAACTTCTTGGAAAACTTTTCCACAATTTCAGCAGCTAATGCTTTCAATGGCGCAACGTAAACAATTTTAAATTCATCGTAATCAATGTCTATTTGAACATTATCATCTGTGTCTGTCTCTGTGACAAAATCTTTTATAGTATGAAGAATAGTAAGTAATGCAACATCAGTTTTACCAGCACCAGTGGGAGCACAGACAAGCATGTTTTCATTTGTATTATAAGCAATAGGATACACTAAAGATTGCATTCTGTTTAAACTTTTATACCCTTTGAAAGTACCTTGGCATAAGAAATCTAAGCTTTTAAGAGACACGAGATTATCAAAGGCACGAGAAGGTCTCTTATCTGATACCGGTATCACTATTTCTTCGTGATGCTCATAAGATTCTCTTGTGGTGCCAAATGGTAAATTATATTTCTTACCTGTGAAGGATATCATATTACCGGGATCAAAAGTTCTGAAGACATGAGGGTAATCATTACTTGTTTTACTCCACTCAAGCTTGACATTTTTGGCCTTTCTTCTATTCTCTTCAACCTGCATTCTGATTTCCTCTTCAGTCATTAGTTTTGGATGAGAACTATTCCTTTGATCTTCTTGAATTATCTGTGTGGTCTTACTTTGTTCATATTGAGATAAAATATCATCTTTGAACTGGACTATTCTTGATATCAAATCAAACTCTTCAAATCCCAGAATATCAAATAAAGCTGATTGAACCCCTTCTTCGCTAGTTTCTGATTTCAATGAGTTCACTATACTGTCTAACATGTTGTCAGGCGTTATTCCGTCGCCATGACTTTCACTAATTCTTGTACAGCCTTCTTTGACTTCATCTAGTAATTCGAAGTCGAAAAAAGTAGACTCATCATTATCTGATGATTCTGATGTACTTTCAGAGGCTGCTTCAAGTTCCAAAGTGTCCATATTTGTACTCATAACATTTTCAAACGATCTAAGAAGATCAGATATCTGCTTTGAAGTATCCAATTTGTTATCTCCGTCATTCAACTTTGGTACTTTGATAATACTCTCATTTAGATCTATTTCTAAAGTATGCAATGTCTCTATCATTGGCTGCAAAGCCTGTAAGTATGACTTTGTGGACGACACATTGTAAGTCGCCATCTTTGTGTATGAATGACTCTCTATATATCTGTATAATGATCTTAAGAAGAAAGGAGTATCTATGTAGATGAGTCAGCATCTGAACTACATCTCTTGAAAAATTACTATATTAAATACAAAAAAATCAAGACGTCGATCGGCTCCAAATGACATATAACTCAAAACTAAAAATTTCATTACAGTATATACAAATGAAACTATATATATGAAAAAGACCCTTCCTTAACTGATGAGGTCTAGTTAAAACCAAAACACATAATAACTAAAAGCAAACAAACCTGATGACATAAAAAATCCACCTAGTCTTCCCAATAAACCCTGGTATCAAAAGAAAAGAAAAAAAAAATCTAATATTTTAACAAAAATATTTCACTGTCTCCAACTGAAGATAATGCTCAATGTAAAAATTGGTAAATAGAGTCTTTGGCCTCGCTAAAATTTAAGCCAATTGCTGCGCGAAAGTTTCCATGAATAGATCTCGTAGCGCGTGCAAGACCAGCAGCAATAACACTGTCAGTTTCGTGCCCACCAAAAACTTGTCTGAAATGATCTTTATCTACATAATAATTCAGGATGAAACTTATCAAGCCAATAGCAAATGATAATTTCACAAAAGTTGAAACACTCGAACGTTTATCTCTTAGTACAAGACTATTCTTGGACTTATCAGGCTTGAGAAGATGTGACAACTGGGTGAGTACTCTCCAAGATTTGGCAGATAAACGTTTTGATTTCTTTTTGGCTAACTTCAATCTTTCCAGTTCTTTGCGTCTTTCTTCTTTACGTTTATTTTCTCTTTCAACGTTTTCTTCTGTCTGAGACGCAAATAGCTTATCCACAACATTTCTGTCCTTATAAAACTCGACCCTTTCTTGAACCTTTTCTATAGATACATCAGGCACATAAGCGGATGTAGTCTTCAATACTGAATTTTCAGAAAGACTATCGGTGAATGTCTGTAAAGTTGATGGTGGATATTCGTGTAAATAGTTGACTGCAAGCTGAAGAATTCCAAATACATCAGTACTTGTGTCAACTCCATCAATATTCAAATTGCTGTTAATAACATTCTTTAGTATACAGTGGATATAGTCCCTATTGTTTCCATAAAAGTTTTCGTCTTCAAAGTAAGTATCATCACTTGAAAAGCTTTCTCCACACATTTCTTCTAAATCTCTCAAAATATCATCCTTGTAGTAGACTAATAATGCAGCATAAACATAAAGAGCAAATGACATTGTACCTTCAGCAAACAAAAAATCCCAAATCAGACAAAGATTTTCAAAACATTGGACATCATGTGAAAACAAAGACAAAATCGATGATAGAGAGTACATTGGTTCAAGTGATCCAATGACTTTGCTAAATTTTGGATCTACTATTGGAAGCAGACTAGCAATAACATTTAACTGGTCTACAGAAGCTTCAATGTAAGGCAACATATGATCTCTCAAATGAAATCTTGTTAAATGTTCTAAAAATTTGAATGCATCATTGTCTTTATCGAATATTAGTACAGCAATAGTTGCGATATCATGATAACCCTGGTAGTAATGAAATGTTGGGTTATTGCGAAGAACTCTTGTTACAACGGTAGTCAAACGTGCCCTAAGACTCATTATCTCTTCATCTGTGCGTTCCACTGGATAATATATAAAACTTCTATCAATATCTTTTTTAACTTGGTCTTCATCGGGATGTTTCTTTACATTCTCCCAATCATCATTATCAACGTCAGATTGTTCAAAATTGTTCAAACCAAGTAAAATAGGCCATATCTTTCTTCTGAGTTGAGGATTCATCAGTCCGTTTCTGGTTTCAGCCAATAATGATAACATGGAGTAGTCTTGTAGGGCTAGAGCATTTTCCAAACTTGAGGACTTCAAATCAACAGTATTCTTATTAAGAGGAAACTCATTGAAAATGGATTTCCCCATATCTGCTAATTCCATCTCCACCCACTCCGGTTGCACGATTGTGGATACAGACATTATGGATTGAACAGAATAGTACTCAAATGTGAATCAATGGATTACTATTATAAAGTACTTCAAATAGTTATAAATATGATTCGATGATCAAAAACTTGAATGGTATTCTCTTCAAAACAAAGCGTCTAAACTCGGCACAGTCAGATGAAATCAATCTTTCTCAATACAAAAGAACCAGAACAAAAAAATGATAAGCACCTTGAAAAGTGTCACTGCTTCTCAAGATATATCGTATCCTTTGTTCTCCTATCTATTTAATAGATCAAGTTGATAGTTATCACCAGATAAATCTACTTCAATTTGACAATCAATTGTGTATTTGGCTAGCTAGGAATTGCTGCTTGACGGATATTTCCGCTCGTCTGGATCTGTTGGTTTCCGTGTTTTGTATCCAATTCCTATAGACGGATACCGGAATGGAACTGGAAATTCATTTAATCCGTAGAGATCTGAAGAACAAGTTATCTGATGTGGTGATTACAAGATAGCTGATAGCTGACACAAGAGGGTCGGGAAGACACAGCGGTTTAGTTTCAACTGGTATATTACATACATAGATGACTTTTGAGATGTCTGATGCTTCCAAGTACACTCTTGGGAAAAGAATTGGAGGAGGAAACTTCAGTGATGTGTACAAAGTTGTCAAACCTGAGAAAAGTGATGTAGAATTAGCTGTTAAGGTACTAGAACCAGATGATGATGCACCTCCTCACAATAGCAGGAATGAGCTCAAATTACTACAGCTACTCAAAGATAGAGGAGGGCATGCCAATGTGGTACCATTGATAGAGTTTTGGCAAACCCCAATGGAAATAAATTTGGTGTTTCCTCTTTATGCATACGATTTAAGCTCGTATATTACTTCACAAGGGAAGATACGGAGTAGTTGGGGATTTGATGGCAAGATAACCAAGTCTTTCAAGAATAATCTTAGTGTCCAGCGTGCAAAAAGTATTTTTTTAGGTATTCAGAAAGGGTTGGAATTTATTCATTCAAATGGGATCATACATAGAGACATAAACCCAAATAACATTATGTTTACAAGTACCACTTCTGATCCGGTGATAATTGACTTTGGTATTAGTTGGTACGAACCTGATAATTTTGGTAAGGAGAAAAGAGATGAAAAGTTCACAGATATTGCTACAGGCTTATACAAAGCACCAGAGTTACTACTATCGGTGCAAGATTATTCTACCGCTGTGGATATTTGGGCAAGCGGTGTCATTTTGACTCTATTATTGTCCAATAATGGTAAGGCCATCCTCTCAGAAGATGGTGCTTTCAGTGATATTGCACTTCTTGCATCTATATTCGAGGTTTTTGGTAATCCAAGTCCTGAAGTTTGGCCTGAAGTGAGACGATCGAGAGCTTTCACACAATTGAGTGCAAACTTTTATCAAAAAACACGTAAACCACTTGATGTGATACTACCAAAACTAGCCAACACCAAAGAGGATGACTCATGGAGGGATGTGTTCTTGGAGATGATGGTTTATCAATCTACAGAGCGTCTCACTGCCACTCAGATCATAGAAAGACTCTCTTAAGTAATAGGGTCCAGAGTCCCACCATACAAAATTCGGCTGTATAGTAAATAATAATTTTTCGATTATCAATCTCGTTTTTCAGTAAAAATAATTTAATTTTCGCATAATTAGTTCAAGTACGTGATCGATCAATGTTTAGTTTCATTTCAGAATATCGTACTTCAAACCATCACAGCACTTTTACCAACGGGGTCTATTGAACAATGGCTGATATCCAAGATATAGATTTAACGTATCAAACCCAATTTCTCTCCGGGGTCAACATAGCGGCAAGTTCTACTGAAAATTCTACCTCAGAAAGCATACTGATCGATCTTTCGAAGAATGATCAACAGAAGCTTCCTTTAAAGCAATTCAATGGAAATTCAAGCTATGGAAACTATGTATGTTTGATTAATGCAGAATCTGAGATTGCAAAAGGTGGTGTTTCGTCGGAAACATTAGAATTACTTGAACAAAGTCAGAAATTTGACAGTGAATTTGACTATTATGTATTTTTAAGATCGTTAGCTTTGTCCTTAGCAGTTGAAGGGTATCCAGTATCATCATATTTTCAAAAGTGGAGAATCATCGATAAATATCCACTCAAAACCAATGTCTTAGGTACAGCTTGTCTTGAGACTATTATCGAAACAATTGCAGAAAGTCTAAAAACAAAAGGAGTTGACGATCTTGCTAACCTTGAGTCTAAGATTTCTTCACTGATGGGTAATCACTCCTCTTCAATGTTTTTACGTATATTAAAAATAAGAATCGAGGCTTCAGTGGCGTCCAAGACACGTAACCACAGATTACTTGAGGAACTCTCTGTTTCCACTGACAAAATGGTTAAAGAATTTCTGACAAAAAGTCATTTTCCAGGTGCTACAGAGACAACTCCGGAATTAAATATGGTTGTTTCAACATTGATAGATTTGAAAGAAAGATACAAGATTCCTAAGGGAGTTGAATCGATTGTCGATGCTTCCCTTTCTAAATCTTTCCAGAGTATAGAAGTCATGAGAGCTTGGTGTATTATTGGAACATGGAAACAGAATAATTTTGAAGAGGTCAAATCTACTTTTGGTGTATACATTGATTATGTCAACGCAGCTAAATTACATCACCATGGAAAGTATCTTGATATTGTCGACGTTATTGATACCTATAACAGAGTTTTAAGCTACTCTATCAAACAAATTGTTACTAGAGAAAGATATGATACAATTCATTTATGGTATGAATCATTTGAATCTATTCTCGGCGAATTTGTTTCAACATGCTGTATTACTAAAGAAAGCAAGTTGTATGGTTCTTTAGAGTCTAAGCTTGCCAAATATTGGTTTGAGTTAGGAGAGTGTAGTAAATATTTTTCCAAATATTACATAACAAACTCTGATGCGTTGTCTCTCTCATTAGAACGTACAAGTCATCATTATTCAAAAGCTGTTAAACTTATAACTGATACCACATCCAATAGCTCTGACGTTGCTTCTTATTATTATCAATACGCTGTTAGTTTGGTCAAATTGGGAAATCTGAAGGAGGCATTGAAATTCATCAAGCAGGCCATCAAGTTGGCACCAAATAAAGTCAAATATGCAAATTTATTAGTCTTATTATTTTCTGCTACTGAAGTCAACCCTGCAAAGTCAGTGAAAAATGCCAAGCAGGTAGCTGAAGATATAAGTACATATGTTTTGCAACATGAAAACCCATCACAATTGCCGATTTCTGAAAAATGGGATATAGTTCAGATGTTCATGACTTTTATTGCTTTGGTAGAGGCAGATGAAGATGTTTATTCAGCTTTGGAATATGTTCCTGAGTTATTTTCCATAGTGCATAATTTGACCTCTGTGAAAGGTTTTGATTCGGGTGACCATCATAAGTCAGAGTTATTATCTGTTACCTCTCAACCAAGCAGAGATTGGGCTCCTAGACCTAGTATTGCAGACCCATCTAATGTTTCAATTACTTCCATTCCTGTTAGAACTCAACCGAATGCAACGAAGAAGAAATTAATCAGTAAGATGAAAAGCGCAGGTAAAACTCAGTCTAATAATGGGAAGAAGGTTGAATCTTTCAAATCAAACTATGATATTTCTAAGGTGTCGGAATTAGATCGCAAGATTTTACAAGAATGTTGGTTATGGTGTTCAAAATTATATGAAAAAGCTGGTATGATTGAAGATGCAGAGATATCAATCAAAGAAGCAGAAACATTTTACCCTTCAAATTACAAAACAAATGCAAGATTAGGTGTGTTAGCACTCAATCATAATAAAAAATTATCATTACAGGAATTAGAAATTTCTTTAAAAGAAATGGACGATGGTAACTTAGAAGCGGTTTTAGGTTTTGCTAATTTAGTATTGAACTCTAATGATTCAGCTGAGTCTAGCGTCTTCATCAGTGCTAGAGATAAGGAGTCTGCCGTTGCAAGATGTAAGAATTACTTAGAACATTTATCTTTACGTTATGAGTATTTTGATTGTCCCGAAATCTATTATTACTTATCCACAATTTATGAGCTTACTGGAAATACAACCAGATTGGAGAAAACGTTATGGAAATGTGTGGAGCTTGAGAATTCTCGTCCTGTTAGATCATGGAACTGTCTCGAACCAATTGTATAGATTATATAAAATGCATTTCTCAATATATAGATTTTTGCTAAAAAAATACTTACTTCGAAACATCAATTTTACCGTTACATTTCATAAACTAAAATTATTTATTTATCTTTATATACCATGACGAACTAAAAATATTATAAAGCTGTCTTTTCTAATGTTTCTGTAACTTGTTCAGTAGTGGCAGTAGCTGCTGGGGCTTCTTCTGGAGCAGCAGAAGTCTTTGTACCTGGGAATCTAGAACCTCTATCTTTAACCTTCTTTACTTTCTTCTTTTCAGCAACTGGTTCTGGATAACCTTTAGCACTAGCCTCTTGGAAAACTGGATCATTCTTGTAATCTTCAATTATAGGAGCTAGTAATTGGTTGATGACTTCAGCAACACCCGCTTTCAAATCGACTGGACCTAATTCTTCTTTTCTAAAGGATTCTTTTAATTCAGCAAAAGAGTTGTAACTGATTGGGCCACCATATTTTTCTGGACGGTCAATGGAGAAGTAGAATTTACCAGTACCATGTTTTAATTCATAGATTGGAGCAACAACGAATTCAACGAAGGATAATAAACCGTTTTCTTCAACATTACCTGGAGCACAAAAAGCGGTGTTAATCTTCTTCTTGACTACCTTTGGGTCTTCCAAGACATCAATCTTAGAGTTTGGATCGGAAGCAGACATCTTACCACCTTGAGCTAAACCTGGAACCATTGGATTCATTAAATGTGCTCTCTTTTTGTAACCTAATGAAGGTAAATTTTCTTCCGCTAAGACAAAAATCTTTCTTTGATCAACACCACCAAATTGGGCATCGACATCTAGATGTTGTTCGTCTAAAGCTTGCATTAATGGGTAAATTAAACCTGATAATAATGGATTGGCGACTTGTTTAACAACATCAGCACCGGCTCTCTTAGCATCGTTTTGTGAAACAGTGTTAGAAAGTTTGAAGATATCCATGGTATATTCAGCAGATAATTGATATTCAGAACCAGTGACAAATCTTAATTTTTCGATTGGAACGTTGATAGAACGTAAAATAGACTTGACAACGCATTCGTAGTACTTAGCTCTGTATTTGACAACATCTAAAGGAGCTTTCATGTTATCTAAGAAAGCATGAAGATCGGCTAACAGCACGGTAACTTCACAACCGGCTTTTAAGAAGTGGGCAAGCTTGGTCATTGGGACGAAGTAACCACAGTGTGGTTTACCAGTTGGAGCTGTACCCCAGTAAACTTTCAATGGTCTCTTTTCAACTTCTAAGACATTTTTAATGATCTGTGGGTTCAAGACTTCTTGTAAGTTCTTTGTAATGAGCTCAAATTGCTCTTGAGGATCGGTAACAACGGACATGTTATTCACACTTGCGGTATCTTGTCTAATAGAATCTTATGCTGAATACTGAATAGGTCAATTGTCATCAACATAAATTTCAATGACTGATTGAACTCTGTTTTTCCAGAGTTAGAGAACCGGTAGATTTTTTTTCTGTTTAAAATTTTAAAGTCGGGTAATTTTGAGTTTTACTGTGAGTTAGTGAAGATGATTGACAGAAGTTAGCTCTTCTAAGTTGGTAGTGCTCATTCAATCTATTAGAAAGCAAGCAACGGAAGCGTCATGGGAGAAGATAAACAAGAGAAGCCAGTGCTGGATCTCAACTTGAAGGAGAACTTCTACGTGAGATACTACTCGGGACATAGAGGTACCTATGGACATGAATTTTTAGAGTTTGATATACGGTATAATGCTGGAGAAGATAGGGGAGTATTGAGGTACGCCAACAACTCCAATTACAGAAAAGAAGAATTGATCAGAAAAGAAGTTGGATTATCCAAGTTGGTTGTAGCTGAATTTGTGAAAATTTTGCAAGACAGTGAAGTATTATTGGAATCAGATGAAAAATGGCCTCCAAGAAATGCGGAAGGAAAGCAAGAATTGGAGGTTAGAAGCGGGAAACGAGAAATTCTCTTAACAACTTGTAAGTTGGGATCTAGTGCTGATATCAGGAAGACAGAAGATCCTGAAGGTCTTGAGGTGTTTTACTACCTTGTTCAAAATATAAAAGCGCTTGCGTTTTCACTTATATCTCTTCATTTCAAGGTTAAACCAGTGTGAATCTATTTCATCTATATTATGTACTCTATGTAACAAATCTAAATGTATATTATAACTATTTGTTCAAAATTCTGTCGATATCGGAATCAATAGCGAGTAAGTCCCCGTCGTCAAAGGTTCTACAGGCTAATTGAATGTGAGGAATACGACATTGGAATTCAACAGGATCAAATTCTTTGAGCATCCATCCTAAGTTCACCATTCTGAATGATGAAACCATAAAAACGGTATGCAGTCTTTGACATCTTGTCTGTGAACTCTGGAACACATACAATAGGGTCTTTGGGATTTTCTTATAGAGATCAAATATCAGCAAAAAAATAAATGGACGAGACCGGAGTCGAACCGATGACCTCTTGCTTGCAAGGCAAGCGCGCTACCAACTACGCCACACGCCCAGAATCTTGCATTTTCTACAATATGTTCGCCGTCAAGTGGCAGTGGTGCTAAGATGTACTGCGGCACTCTCGATGTCGTTAGCCTTTTTGTGTTATTTAATACTCTTATTTTATTGATAGAAATGGGCTGAAATGGAGAAATGTACTTTGCTAATAAAAGAGAGAAGTACTTGAAGTGTTTTTGGTTTTTGAAAAGAGTGTCATTTCAGATTGTAATTGAAGTAGAGTATCCTTTTTCAACAAATTTAAATTACTTTTAATTTTGTGAAAAAAGTTTGAGCTCCCAATACTCTACTACAAAGAAGACTTCAAACTCCACTGTTCGATCATTGAATTTTGATACTTTTTGTATAAGTCCTGAAATAGGTAAATCTAGTCAGACGAGAGATATACTATTGATATAGTATAAGTTTATGGTTTTACTAGCAATAACATTATAGTGCTCGTCGCCAAGTGATAAACATATCGTTCAGTACTTCTTATTTATTTAATACAATGCAGTTATTACCTATATGCGCCCCATAGGTATTACCTGCTACTAATACTTGATATAGAATATATATATGTGGTGAATAGTATATCACATATGTAACTATGTGATTATCAGATCTAGCAAAGAGTTAAGTGATACAGTTAAGAAATTATGATCTAAATTATTTCGGAAACAGAACATATATACACATTAGTAGGTGTATACGGATTCACAATACGCGAACGTGGCAAACACAACCAGGCTGTTCTATCTTCTAGTAGAATCTCCAGAAGCTGATAAATGATAAATCTAGAGTGTTATAATCCCACTGAATTCCCAAAATTTAAGACAAATATTAACTAAGATGGATATACTGGCTTCAAAAATTACCGGAAATAAAAGATCCAAAACTCAGGTATCGAGTCACATTGTAAAGAATGGCACTTTAGAATTGCTTTCCACAGTCACCTTGTGAAATGTAACCGAGTACGAATGCCTGCTTCCCAGCTACTTAATAATTATTAACACAGCCAGAAATACGGCGCGCTTCGAAAAATGATAAAGAGAAAATTGTTAACGATACAGATTTTGTTTCCAGATTGTAAAAGACTAACAGAGTATATCCTTCTACAAAAGTACTAATACCACAAGTACTAACCTAAGGGCACATGCGTAAGATACCTCTACCCAAATTTCCTAGAAATGGTTTGGATATAGGGTACATTACCCATAATATAGCCGTTTGTTCTGGGCCTTCTGATACAGCAGTCTCAAAGCTATACAAGAACAGTATAACCGACTTGATCACTCTATTGAATACAAATCATGGTCGAGGAAACTGGAGAATATACAATTTGAGAGTTGAGAAAATTGGATATGAAGTTTCAAAAGTTACTGAAGCTGGTGGAAGTTTTGAACATATACCAACTATTGACCACTACCCCATACCATTTTATAAATTCCTTAATTCAATTGTTTCCATAGAGAAGTTCCTCAGCCAAGACCCAAAGCATGTTGCCATAATTCACTGTAAGCATGGTAAGGGAAGGTCTGGATCAATTACATGTGGGTATCTGATGTACAAATATGGACTTTCTGTCAACGCAGCGAATACTGTTTTTGCAAATAGAAGAAGGTTATTTAAATTAGGCGTCACCATCGGTTCTCAACTAAGATATCTGGAATATCTCAATCTTTTCCTACGTATTGATGTACTAAAAAAACTATTGATTGAGTTAGATTTGAATAAACTGGAAACAACGGTGAAGAAAATAACATTCAAAAACCCAACAAGTAATCTTTTAGAGAGGCTTGAAAATGGAAAGATATTGTTGAAGCTTCAAGGTTTTGATGATGAAGCCAAACTCGTGTCTCAACAGTTGAAAGACCTAACGGTTGAACACGATGAAAATTCACTAACCTTCATACCGTCAAAAGAAATCCCCATCGAAAAGCTTGATATGAATATACAACTCGAAGCCGGCCTTTTTGGAGTTGGAGGTGCCTGTTTTAACACAGCACTTGAACTAGCTAGACTATTGATAAAGTCCAACGGTAATTATATTGAAAAGAAGAAAATTGGTAACCAAACCACCATAGACTTATGCACCACTGTTGATTGGAATGATTTTGACGGCTACAAGAAGACAAGAAGAAAAGGTGAGAAACTATTAGATACCATGGATATAGAGTTTTGCTTCAAATTTGAAGAGAACAGAGCCGTTAATAACTACATGGATGTTTTACAAAACTACTCAACGACAAAAGAAGGCTCTAAACTACATCGCTAGAACGAGCCCTTTACATCGTACACATATATAATTTAAGTATTACATTGCATTTAATAAATTAACTGATTTATATTTTTCGGTCATCTAATCTATTATTTAATCACCTTTATGCAAGCTTACTCCATACTTCTTCAACAACAGTTCTTATGTAATTCAATTGTTGATCTTCCTCCTCACCGGTTCCATTGACAATTTTACAATCTTTGGATGAATATGGTTTCACTATTTTCAAATGATTTTCGAAAATAACAATATCGTCATTTTGAAACCTAACATCACCTGCTGGCAAAAGCTTGTAAAGTTCCGTAAAAACTTCCTTTCCTTCTCTCGAGATATGTGCCTTTGAAGATAAAGTTTTAGCTAGTATGAAATTTTGTTGATTAAGAGAGGTCTTAGCTGCAAAATTAGCACCTACGCTTGGAATAGGAACAAATGAAGGCCTGTTTGGAAATTGTCCAAATTTGTCATTCATGTCTTGTCTATGAGAGGAATTCAATGCTTTATTTCCCTGCTTCTTACTTATCAAGTCTATTGATTTGATGAATGATGTTTTCAAAACTTTAAAATTTGTTTCATCTCCTTTTTTGGTATCTTCTAAACTCGTGAGTGACAATAGATTGCTCTGAGGATTGTAAGAGTGAATAACACCACTTATCACAGAGTCATTTGTTGTCACAATTTTGACTCTAGAGTTCAATATGCGTTAGTTATGCTTCTCTCTATTTTTTTTTCATGAGCTGCTGTTGCCTATTTTTCACAAAAACAAACTTACTTCAAACCAACACTATTCTCTATGGTAATCATAGTTGCAACACAGATAAGTGATTGTCAATATAGCTATATGCTTATACCGACTTCTTGCCCATGACAAGAAACTCCAGATAAATGGAAATTGCTTCAGCTTCCCAAAATTCGACTCAGATTTATGCCAAAGCGAGATGTGTAGCACACGACGGGACTTAGCTTTCAATGATTCAATAACAACTAGTATACAAATTAGCAGTAGATGATGCAGTAGTTTGTTGTGTATAGCTCGAATACCAAGTTCAGAAGAGTTGTAAAGGGGCTTATGCACATTGTCGAAGAAGAGTCTAGTGCATTAGAAAGACCAATAATGTCAGAAGTAGGGGTAAATCATGAGATTTTCTCTAGCAACAACATATCGCCCCAGAGACATATCAATGGAAGACCTGAATCTTTACTGGAACAACAACAGCAGGGCATTTTGGATCAATTCCCAACGCAAGAAATAACCCCAGAGCTACTAGCAGATGTAGCAGATGATGAAGATGAAGTCAATGGTGATGTATTTCCCGAACCTATAATAGATCGTGGAGAGATGCTCGAACAGGATGAAGACTCACTGACATCACCTCATAATAGTAGTTACTCATTTGACAATGACGAAGAAATAGACGGTATTAGCAACTTCAACATTGTGTTAGAGTATCCAGAGTTGGAATATAAGTTCACAGATAAGTTTGGCTATGAGACCGAAATCAATGATTGGTTCAGTTCCCCTGATATTAAGAACTTAAAAATAGTGAAGCAAATATATGAAAAGACTGTCGATCAGAAATTCAGATATTTCTGTACACTGGGTATACAGGATAAAAGAAGAATAGTGAGCCAATTCTCCAAATCATGTCGAGGGGCAGATGATAGAATTCTGAAGCCATTAATCAGTCTCTGTTACTTGTCTATGGGATCATTCGGCGATACAACAGATCACGCACATCACGTTCGTCAAATGTTTGAGAACACAAAATTACTTCTACAAGAGGAGGACTACGGTCTTGCAATTTCGCCATTAATCAGCGTAATTAAAACAAGTGCTTCAAAGCTTACCGATTTCAACGATGTTAGAACCGCGACGACAAATGAATTACATACACACTCTAACAAGTTATTCTATGCAATGTCAACCTTATACTGCTGCCTTTGCATTTGCTTGACTCCTGATGAAGAAGAAGAAGAAGATGGTGATGATGACGAAAAAGACGAACAAGGGAAAGAAGAAAATGATGTTGAATTTATATCAGTAAAAGAAGAAAAAATTCTACATCAAGAAGTAAGTAATAAAGAGAAGAATCTTTTGAGACGTGAAATTGATGCATCTGACTTGCTTTCTCATTTAGTCAAATGTGTAGATGGTTGGAGATGGAATTTGTCAGAATTTGAAGAGAAAGATGCACAAGGGCAAGGAAGTAATCCTTTATTACTTTCCGAGAAAAATGGTCAATTATTCAAAATAAGGAATGTTGTAATGTTGATTTGGAAGCTAATCTTATTTCAATTTGGAGGCTCAGAACAGATAAGCGCAACAAAATCTTTTTTGAAATACAAATTCGAAGGATCAAGCTCCAAGGATACATCAACTAAAGATTTTATATCCCCCATGGACTATCATCATTATAGAAAAGAATTGACTACAAGGTACCCTTCATTCACACCACCACAATGTGAAATATCTAAGTTAGTTGAAATGGCCATCGAAAATGATGATGTACCGGAGACACTCGACTCCAATGATAATTCTAAAACTTTATGCTCAACCATTGCATCGGCTTTAATAAATCAACAGCATCCATTCAAGCAAAGATCTCACATTCCATTGAATCCACCAGAAATCCATATTGCAACACCTGCACCTTCGCCAAAGTTGACGCCACAACATACCGGAGGATCTAAAAACTATTTATCAAATTCATTGGAGATTGAAAATATGAATGGGAAAGGAAGAAGATTGTTTTTGACTCAACCTGATTTTCCTAATATATATCCTATCAATCTTGAAGAAGTCGAATCCGAAGCAGAAGAACGTAGGAAAGAAGAAGATGTTCCATATAGTATCAAAGAAGCATCTGATATTTTTTACAATAGAGTTAAAGAAGATATTTACAGCCAACAATTTATGTCAGTTTTTGAAGATTTTGTGAGAGAAGAAGAAGGAATTTCAGACACTAAAGAGAATGGGAAATTTTTGTATGACGATAAAGTTATAAAGGAAAATCCAATTTTTGCTGATGAGATTCAAGCTTTGCAAAGAGTTGAGCATTTCTATAAAGAGACATTACCAAATATGAATTCTTTGGTTATAGTATTACTTCAAATGCTTTCTTCTAACACTCTCCCAACTCCCACAAGTTCGCAACAGCCACAACAGTCACAGAAACAGCAACAAGAGAATAATAAGATAGTTGATGCTAGTAAATTGTCAGAGTTCGAAAGGCAAAAGTTGGATGTGATGAGAATTAAAGAAGTTTCGCTGAAAAGTGCATCATCTGTTTTATTTTTATTATTGAAATGGTTCAAACTCTCCCACGTCTTAAAATTTGAATATCTTGCAGGATTAATCTTTGATAATGATTATTATATTTTACTCTTCAAATTTCTAGCAAGCAATCAAATAAACACACAATTTGGAGATTCTTTTGACTTCAATGATCCTGATAGCTTATCCAAGAATAGAATCGTTGTTTGTGATTATGATCCATTATATGATTTAGATGAATATAATTTTTTTAGAAAGGCATTGAAGTTGTCCGACAACCTCAAATCTGCTTATCCATTAAGAAAACCAACAAAGAAAAGTGAAATAGAACAACAGGAAATATTTCAGTATGATACCTTCATGCCACCTTTTTCAGGTCACTCAAAAGTTAAAATCAATGACCCTAATTGGAGATACTGTTTTATATTATCTAATTTGTTCAAGATTTTGTACATGACGATTTCAAAGACCAAGTCTCAGAGAATATACAGATTATTGGAAACAAGACCCACAGAAACTTTAAGGTTCTACCTCACTCTATTCAACGAAAGCATTTATATACCGATATTGAAGATTATCAAAACTATAAGTCCTTTCAATGGTAAGAAATGGAGAGCCAACAATATTGATTTGGTCTCATTTGTCTATCTTTTTTACAAAGTTGGGTTGAAAGACCAGTGGTTGACGAATTTCTTCTCGGTAAATTTGAATGAAAGACTGAAGAGATCTTGGCAGAACGAATATGCTTTGAGATCACTATTACTTTTCTATAACGTGAAGAATTACGGTGAGGAGATGAAGAAACTAGGTTACCAACACCATAATGATGGGAATACAGATAGAGGTTTCTTTGACATTGAGCTGCAAAAGTTGATTAACACTGAACTGGCACACTCTCTAGAGCAAGAGCAACTAGAACAGCAAGAGCAACAGTACGAACAGGCAGCACTAAACCCATTGCCACCAGCAATGAGAAGTGTTAGAGGGTCCACCAAAAATTAAGAATGATGAAAAATGTGATTACATAATCTTACGATTTTTTTTCGATATAAATATATTTGTTTACCTTTTTCGTTTGTTTACGTGAAGCGATTCCTCTTATTTAATTAGCATACATAGATTCATTAATTAATCACAGATTTATTCTTATATTTGTACAGTACTAGTTGTGCGACATAAAGTTAATCATTATGTCCGAGTCAGACCAGCTGATATACAACTATTTGTTGAGAGTGATCAAACAGATTGCTCCACGAGAGCTAGATATTCATTTCATAAATGAATTATCAGAAGACGTGTATTCTCTTTTACTTCAATCATCATCAGGTTTGAGAACTCCAATGGCCACAAGATCGATGCTGGAGCAAATATCTATTAAGTATGAGTCCACATTCTATAGTTCATCAAGATCAAACACCTCTTGGAAGAAATTACAACAGGCGCTGGAAGAGTTGATACATATCCAGGGCCGCGATAATCTAGCTAGATATCTTTTCCGTTTAGATACAATGTTTACGCCAAATGAAGAACCACAGCACAGGATGAATATTCAGCAGCAACAGCCTCAAGATCATTCATATAATGGGAATCCCGATGTGTCCATGACTTCCAACATTTCAGGTATTGTTAATTCAAGTCAATTATCAGGAATCACTAAAAACTCATATAGAAGCTCATCAAATAGATCAAGTAGCAGAATTTCTTCGTCTAGAGGAGGTAGCAGTTATGGGCTCAGTGGAAATGAAAATGTGCTCGATAAACCATTAAGTGATTATATTATACCATATTATTATTCTGGCGAAAGCGCTTTACTTACAGACGCTGATATTAGAAGGAATTTGATATTTACATTGAGTGGATCAACTTCTGAATTATTCCCATATATCGGTGATTCCATTAAGTTACCAATGAATATGAGTCTTGGAACATCTGGTGTATTACATGAGCTGTTTGAGCCTGCTTTATTATACAAATTTTTAATGGACTATGTTCTTCGTTCTAAAGGTAATGTCAGGTCACAGATCAAAGTTGCATTTAATAGTGGAATATACCGTGAATTACTGGAATATTTGGATTTGGTCAATCATTTATTAGGACGTGAATCACCAATAGAAGGTGGACTCAGAGCTATTTGCGTTGAGCTCTCTGATAGTATTGAAAAGTTTCGTCTCATGTATTACCTAACAAAACAGATTGAAGTGCTCCCACCTAATGAATTTCTTTCACTATTACACAGCTTTACACACATGGGTGACCCATTATTAAGAGAGTTATCGGTAGGCTTACTCAGAATGTGTATGAAACCATATTATAACATGTTATCAAGTTGGCTATTTGACGGGGAATTGAAGACAGAAGATACAGCAATTGAACATTTCTTCGTCGCTAAAGAAGATTCTCAATATGAAACTATCAATGACTTCAAGTATATTCAAAAAAATGTACCTTCATTTTTCACTGGTAAGACATCGATTTCTATATATCAAATTGGTAAAAGTATAATATTTTTGAAGAAATTCTGTAAAGAAACCAAATGGTGTTTTGAAATGTCAAATAAATATAAATCTTCATTGAACAACTTGGGAGGGTTCATTAACATGGACCAAGATTCAATCAAAACTTTGATTAATCGCCAATACAAGGAAGTCATTAATTACTTAAGTTATACCATTTTTGAAAAATTTGGACTCATGAGTGAAATAAATTATCTTCATAAATTTTTACTGATGAACAAAGGTGATTTTATCAACTCTATCATTGTTAAGGGTCTTAATTTACTTAATGAATCAACAGCTACTTTATCATCCCATCAGTTGACCCGTGTATTACAAGAATCTATTGAGAATTCCAGTATTAGAAATTATCCAAGTGATGTAGTTAATCGTTTAGATGCCAGAATCTTAGAGTTGGGACATGGTAATATTGGATGGGATGTTTTTACGTTAGATTTTGATATTAAATATCCAATTTCATTAATTATCAATGGAAAATATAACTGTTCGAAAGAGTATTTGAGAATGTTCAATTTCTTGTTAAGATTGCACAAACTTGTTCATGCATTAAATGCTGGTTGGAACGAATCTAATTTCAGCAGAAAGAACTCTTTAAAATTGATAGAAAGAAGAGCAAAACGTTGTAAGATGATGTTGAGCAGATCACCAACCGCTAACTTGTCATTAATTGATTCAAAGTGCTTATGGATTTCAAAGAGTGTAAAGAAAATAAATTTATTAAGATGGGAATTTGTTAAATTTTTGAGTACAATTACAAGTTTCTTCAATTTGGAAATTATTGATAAAAACTATTCCAAGCTTTTGGAAAAAGTTTCAAGGAAGAAATCAGAAAAGTTTGAGATTATTAAAAACAATAAAGGTTTGAAAATGTTAAAGAATGGCCGTTTAGAAATAAATAAAAATCTCAGTAAGTCTACAACTAAGGAAGAGGAATCTATTGATCTGAAATACAATGACTATAACGTTGATGAATTAGTTCAATTGCATCACGACTATATCACATCAATCACAAGAAGTAAAGTTTTTGATAACGCAATGAAATCGTCTAAGGGTAGAAAATCAGGTTTCTTTTACATCCATCAACTCAATGAATTCCTAGTGATTATAACAAAATTTACATTATTGAGCGAACAGTTCAATAACTTATTAACAGATATGGTATCAGTGACTGAGTTAAAGAGTAATTTGAGTTACAAAGAAGACGATAAGATTAATGATTACTTGATGAACATTGAAATTACATTGAATAAGCTGATCGAAGATCTACAGGATGAGATTATTGACAAATTTGAAGATAACCTGATCAGATTCACCGAGGACTTAGCTATTGACTCTGATCAAACGCTCAGATATCTATCTATAATGTTAGGTAACTAGAATATATACATTAATATTAGAAATAAAATATACCCATATAGTAAAATCCAAAGTGCACCGCCTTGTAAATATTTATTTTCTGCTTTCTTCACATGATCACATTTTCGGTCAAAGGAAATTTATTTTTTGGTGACTTTCAGAGTGACTGTTTATAGTAATTTCTGGGAAGAGGGATACATCTCTTTGTGATCATCAAATGATTCTATAAAGCATATAAGTATCATACAAGAGTACTACTTTATTTATTCAAGTACATTCTTACTTCATAAGAATATACATACACATTAGTTACACATTTAATTTCCACGTAGTTTACCCCACACAGATAAAGACCATGGAAGAAGTGGATAGCTTGTTAATTGATAATGTTAAATCGTTTGCATCAGGAGGGTTTGGAGGAGTTTGTGCAGTTTTGACTGGACATCCATTTGACTTAGTCAAAGTGAGACTGCAGACAGGGTTGTATCAGACCTCACTCGATTGTATAAAGACCACTTTACGTAAAGATGGTGTGCTAGGTTTTTATAGAGGAGTTAGTAGTCCCTTATATGGTGTCACTCCTATGTTTGCAGTAAGTTTTTGGGGTTATGATATGGGTAAGAAACTTGTCTGTAAAGTTACTGGTAAAGATGAGAAGACTGATGCTTTGACTATTGGTGAGATTAGTGCTGCTGGATTTTTTAGTGCTATTCCAACAACTGGTATAGCGGCACCATTCGAGAGAGTTAAAGTTGTTATGCAAACAACAAAAAGTCATTCAGGGTTTTTCCAAACAGTAAAGAAGATTTATCTTGAAGGGGGTGTGAAATCAGTGTTCAAGGGTTCGTTAGCTACAGTCGCTAGAGATGGTCCAGGAAGTGCTGTTTATTTCGCTACTTATGAGTACTTGAAAGAGAAATGGTCCAAACCAGGCCATGATTTATCATTGGGTGCTATTACAATGGCCGGTGGGTTTGCTGGAGTGGCAATGTGGGTCACAATATTCCCTATTGATACTATAAAGTCGGTGCAACAGGCAGCTACTGAGAAAATTTCAATTGCGCAGGTGACCAGACAAATTTATTCCCAAGGAGGAATGAAAGCATTTTTCCCTGGTATTGGACCTGCACTGGCGAGAAGTTTCCCAGCCAATGCTGCTACCTTCTTGGGTGTTGAACTGGCCAAAGATTTCCTCAATTCTGTGTAGATTATCTAGACTAAGTATCCAATTTTTGCTATGTAGAAAAGAAAATTCGAGCATGTGCGTTTTTTTAAGATAGATTTTTCAACATTGCTAAAAGTAAACAAAATTCTCCCTATAAGCTGATTCTTCGTTGATCTTCCTATTTAGAGCTCAAAATTGTATTGTACAGTTAAAAGAAAGATAGATAGACCTGTCAACCATGGGATTTTTCTTGCCTACATCGTCATTACCTCATTTGAAAGAGTATAAGTAAGTATGAATGAGGTGTTTCAGGCTTAACTGAATCTTTGCTAGCCGACCTTTTGCTAACCTTACAACTTATTCGACAGATACTCCTCAGAAGACAGATCTTTACTCACAAAATATGTGCTTAAGAAGTTCTGGACGAAGTTTGAACTGATATTCCCATTATGGATGGCTCCTAATATGGTCACATTGAGTGGCTTATTCTTCATTTTATTTTCATTACCAATTGTATTTTACTATGATCCAACTTTCCAACAAGAATCTCCAAGATGGTGTTATTTCTTATATGCATTTGCCATGTTCATGTATCAAACTTTTGATGCTTGTGATGGTATTCATGCTAGAAGAACTGGTCAAAGCGGTCCATTAGGTGAATTATTTGATCATTGTGTTGATGCTATTAATACTACATTATCTGTATTTTTATTCGCTTCAGTTATTGGATTAGGTTCAGGATGGTACATTTTCCTTTCACAATTTGGTTCATTGGCTAATTTTTACTTATCTACATGGGAAGAATACCACACACATAAGTTATTCTTAAGTGAATTCAGTGGCCCTGTTGAAGGTATTGTTTTACTGATTGTATTATTCATCATTACTGGTTTCCACGGTCAACAAATCTGGCAAGATACAATTTTATTCGAATTAGACTTGAAATCTCTTGACATGAGTGATAAATATCCAATTACTTTACAATTCAGTGGTATGTTTCTGGGTGGATTTATCATCATGTTCAATATTTACTCAGCTAGAAAAAATGTGATAAAACATATCAAAGATCCAATTGCCAAAAGAGAAGCAAGTTATGGATTGCTACCATTTTTCATTTATTATACAGTCGTTGGTGTCTTAGTATACTTAAATCCAATCATTTTTGAAAAATATACAATCCCAGTAATGATTACCATTGGTTCAACAGTTGCATTTGTCGTTGGTAGAATTATTGTTGGTCATTTAACCAAGAGTAAGTTCCCAATGTGGAACCCACCAATGTTTTTACCAATCTTACAAGTGGCATTAGGATACGTTTTAGTTGAAGTCTATGGAATGTTATATAAAGATGTTATTGACATTGTCATCTATCTTGGATTAGGCTTAGCTTTAGGTATTCATGGTATGTTCATTATTGAAATTATTTTTGAGATTACTACATATTTAGATATTTACGCTTTAAGCATCAAGCATCAAAAGGTTAATTAAATAACTGCTCATTAAAAAGATATATTATTATATAGATAATAAACAAAACATGTTATATACAAAAGAGATAAAGATGAGAAATAAATAGAAATAGCATTAAACTAAACTTATTTATCTTGTTTTTGGAAAGCATCTTCAGAACCAGGAGCTAATAATTCGTTTGAACTTTGTTGTAATTGCATTTCCTTTTCCATTTCAACTAATTGGGTTTCACCAATAATACTAATTGCTAATGGAACAATTAATAATAATGAAGAAGTTGATAAAATCCATAAACTGTTACCAGTCTTTGATAAAATGTTTGAAACTAAATTAGTAGTCTTGTTGTAAGTGGAAGAGATAAAGGTCTTTTGCTCATAAGTTAAAACATCCTTTAAAGCTTTAACTCTTTCTATAATAGTTTCATTTTCATCAAATTCATCATCAATATCGGATTCAGAATCAGAATCTGAGTCAGAGTCTGAATCTGTAGGAACTTGTTGTTCTTTGTCGACAACAGGGGTGTTGACTTGTTCTTCTGGAATATCGTCTTCCAATCTAGTTAATTCAACCATTATGTATGTATAGATATATTGAATATATTTGATATAAACTACTATTGAGAAGTATTGCTTCTTCTTAACTATACATTTATTCTCTCTCGATTTAAATGAAATATTTTCCATTCAGAAAAATTATGTAAGCGGTTTACTGGAGATTGCACTACTAGCTAGATTTCATTAAGTATGAGGTTTTGTAGCAGTTGTAGTAAATGGTAGTTACAGGGGAGTTAGAGAGTGCAATGTGCTGGTTTAGGGGAGTACAAGGATAGGAAGATACGCGTGGAAAAATCTGGTGTATTGAGTATATAGTTAAAACAGGAGGAGAGCTTGCTACTTACTGGCAGGTGCTCAACATATGACTTATCACTTTCAGCAGCTGTTCATTTTCACAGGCAGCCGAGACTCTTTCTTTATCGTTCAGCTGTTTGTTCACCTGCTGTTCACTCTGATGTGATCCTTCCTTCAACAATATCACTATTCTGAACCTTCTAGGTAAACATCTGTCTAATCTTACCCTTATACCTAATCCAATTAATGTAGCCAATGAACAATGGGTAATAGTAGGAGTTATTCTGATGATCACTTCTCCTATCTTGTCTCTTGATATTGGATCATTTACTTCTATATCATTCAGATTAACGACGGCCAGTTGCCCCAGTGTCAATGGATGCTCTGGATCAGATATAGTTGATATTAGATCGTAAATTTCTTGTGCATCAACCGGTTCTGCTTCTGGTTCTATTTCATCATCAGTAGTAACTTCGTCTTCTTCCATAGATGAGATATCATCTGATGAAGATAACTCAGGCACTTCCAAATCTTTTTTAGATAATAATGAAAATGAATATAACTTTGAATATATCAAAGATTCTTCATTTTGCTTCTCTGCTGAATCTGATTCGCCTGTTAAATTTCTCTTAGGAAGCTGACTGATATCCAGCACAGTTGGATTAGCATTGATAACGTCTGACATGATCGATTATATGGCTGATTAGTTCGTTGCCTTTGAAAGAAAACATTGCCAAATCGATTAATAATCGAATTAATTTGAAGAACATCTTTCCAGTCGAGCGAGCCAATATGGAAAAAATAATTTTTTTGCATCCTCCACATAGATAAGGATTAAATCTTGACATATTTATTTAACTATCTGTAGACAATGACCAAAGACCAACGGATACTACTCATTGGGGTATCTGGTGCTTCTAGCTCAGGTAAGAGTGTGAGTGTGTTTTATTTTTTTGTTCCAACTCTTCTAGTACCATACTAACTTCTCTAGACCGTTTCAAAAGCATTGGTGAAGCTCCTACCTAATTCCACACTTATACATCAAGATGACTTCTATCGTCCGGATGGTGAAATACCATATTGTGAAAAGAGAAAACAGTATAATTGGGACTCTGCTGGAGCAGTGAACTTTGATAAGTTGAAGGAAACCTTGAAGCTAATCAAAACAGATTATTCTTATGATTACCATATTGATAGTCGTGAACTTGAGCCAGAACCTGAAAAGGAGACAATAATAACACTATCTGACGAAGCAAAGCAGAAAATGATTGATCTTGTAAATAAAAGTTTACAAATTTATCCAGATATGAAAATTGTGATACTAGATGGCTTTTTACTCTTTCATGATCCTGAAATTGTTAAATTACTTGACATAAAATTATTCTTTACAACAGATTATAGCTCTTTGAGGGATAGAAGATACTCAAGAGCTGGGTACAATACAATTGCTGGATTCTGGGTTGATCCGCCAAACTATTTTGAAGAATTTGTATGGGTTGAGTATTACATGAATCATGGTTATTTGTTTGATGGTGACGAAGAAAATGTCAAAACAACTGGTGGGACATTAAACCAACATGCTATTGAACAGTTACAAATTAAACAATTCAGCAATAATAATAACAGTGACTTTGATAAACTTATAAATAATGTGATTACGTATATAATATCTAATTTATAAACTAATAAACTATATTCAATATTTATTTATTTTTTGGTTTTTTTAACTTTTTGGTAACTAACTTCATTTCTTGATTCAAAATCTCTTCTGAGGATTCTGTCTTTCTTTTAGATTTACCACTCTTTAATGCAACAACACCTTTATTTTTAACAGCCTTTTCCAAATCCTTCTTATTACTCCACTCATTTCCATGTTCATTGATTGCATACTTATCTAAATTCAACGAATTAATCAGTTCCTTTTGCTTTTCTTTTAATGCTTTAACTGCTTCACTACCAGCTTCATTAAGATCTTGTGTTAACTCATTCTCTAATTCCTCAACATCTAAAGCAGCGCCTAATTCACCGTTCATTTCTTTAACAGTTTCATCCTCTTCAAGAGCTGGCATAGTTTCAGCAATAGATTGCTGCAATAAGTTCTTAAAGTAAGAAGATACTTTTCTTACAATTTTAGCAAACATAGCCATTGCTTGATTGTTTTCAATCTTTAATTCTTTGGAAATTGCATCAATGTCTTTACGTTGTAATCCAATAGCCAATAAAATAGCACTTTGAACATGTGAAAGACTGACATCACTAGAAATTTTGTTTTGGAAGTACAACTGGGAAATATATGGTAACATATCAACAATAACATGATAATCAATTAAGTTGTTAGCATATGAATCTAATCTCTTTAAGTCAAAAGGTGATAAGTAGTCATCTAATTCACTCTTTGTTAATGGTTTACAGGTAATACCGTCACTTTCACTCTTAATATTTTCAATGATACTTAATGACTGGATGGCTGGGAATTTTGAAAAGTTATAAGATAATAAGTTAATGAATCTTTTATGGAAATCTTTAGCAAATTCATTTAACCATTGATTTTCTCTATTCTTTAATGTTTTTAACATAACACATGTATGTTCACCTGTTAAATCGTTAGATGTTTGTCTAAGATAAACAGGTAAGTAACCAGAATTCTTCCAAAATTTGTGTAATTGTTGAGTTAAACCAAATGAAACACCCATATAATGTAGATAATATGGTGGTTTATGAGATAAGTTAATAAATAATGGTGGTAATTTATCTTCTTTAACTGGTTTAATGACTTCTTCCTTTAAGTTAACACTTTCTAATTCATGATCTGTCATTCTCTTCAAAGCAAATTTATCATCTTCAAAACTTGTGCTTTCACTGATATCAGTAAATTTACCTTCAAAATAATTAGTTAGCAATTCTAAAGCTCTAGAACCATAACCCATACCAGTATATTCTGGATTAGTAGCAATTCTAACTATTCTAGCACCTGATAATGATGCAAATTCTTCATCTTGGAACTGCTGGGATATAAGCCAAGGAATTAAATCACCACCGGCTCTAACACCTCTGCTTAAACTACTTCTAACACTTTCCTTCGAGATTTCACCTTCTAAAGCTAATTGGATAACACACAATGGAGTTGGTATTTTATTATCTTTACCTTCATCAGGCCCAAACAATGCATATAATTGATGCGCTGGTGCATCTGACATTAATTGTAAATCATTTGGTGAATTCTTATAATGAGAAGAAACGAATAATGCCATCATTTTTTGTAAAAATGCCTCTGATACAGCATCATATGAGAATAGAGTATCTCTGTTAATGTAAAATAAGTTACATTCATTTGGATGTGGGCATCCTCTTGAAGTGTATTTAGAACTCTTGGAAATCTTCGCATCAAGACATAATAATTTGTTTAACCATGCTTCAATTGGATCTCCTGGTGCATAACGAATTGGTTCATCAAGTACAACTTCGACTAAATTACGTCCACGGATGTCTAAATCAATATCTTTACTATCCTTGTGATCTCTTGAAATAACTTGTGTTTCTGTATTATCTTTAACGATAGAATTAGATTGTTCTCTTAATTGTTGGATTAATTTCAATGATAATGATCTACCAGTACCTTCGTAACCGTTAATGGTAGATGCCATAAAGACCAAGTATGGACCTAATAATTTTTTGACTACAGGTAATGGAATAGCAGCTGCTTCATCAATGATAACTAATTCAGCTTGACCTAAGACATGATGATCAGTTGGTGAAATGTATTGAATAGTTTGACGATGGCCAGATCTCTTGATATCGACTCTGACAATAGCTTTAGCAAATGCTGGGTTTGTAGATTGAATAATGTCATAGTCCTGATGTTCAACGTATCCCATTGCATCAAAACCTCTGAAGATAAATTCAAATAATGTCTTCAAATTCTCTGGTGAAGGAGAAGTAACAAAGATATTAGAGTAATCTTGGGCAACAGCAGCTGCAATAGCAATACCTAATGCTGCAGATTTACCACGACCTCTACCAGCTGTTAATGTAACTGTGGTTTTCAAAGTCTTTTCAGCAATTGCATCAATAAATCTCAAAATTGCTTCAGCTTGATTAACTGTTTTTGAAAGGGCAACTAAAGACCCAGCAGGTTGGGTATCAGCTAGTGCTTCTTTCAAATCGACTAATTCTTTTTCCTTTGGTGAAATTTCTTCGTCATCTTTAGGTGGTAAACGTTTAACGGTTCTTCCACCAGAGACAGGTAAAACGTTCAGTTCATCATCTAACACTAAACAATTTCTACAATCTGATAATGATAACAAGAATCTTTCATTGAATCTGGCAACAACGTCGTTATGTGCTTCAGTTCTATAACGGGAATGAATATCCATTGTCATTGTGTATAATTGTTTTAAAGAAGTCATAGACTTCAATAAGATAACGACTAACCCACCACCTTCAACAGTTTCAATTGTTCTAGCCATAAGATTTGGGGTTAAACCTTCAAAATCTTGTAAAATACACATACCGTAAGTATTACCTAAAATTTTTTCGGTTTCTTTATAGTATACATATCTAATTTGTTGATTTGAAATGAAAGCTTCAAATGGATCCATTTGATTAGCTTCTCTTTGACCTCTCTTGATTTCTTTCTTGATCTTATCTTCTCTCTTCTTTCTATGAGATGTGAAACCTAACAACTTCTTCTTGTAAGCCCATAAAATAGATTTGTTCATCTTCAAATCGGCATTCATCATTAAGTAATGTAGATTTGGTAATTGATCTCTGGATTTATCTCCAACAATGATGAAAAAACTTCTTTCCCTAGTCTGCACACCATTTCGTATGAGTGCTGGGACTCTGGAATCCAACACTTTCTTCTTGTTACCTCCAGTGCTCATCTTTATACAGTTGTGAGAGTACCAATTATACCTTAGTAAGCGTAACTTATACCACTTTTCTTCTATTCAGTAGCTTAAGCCAAATTAAAATTAAATAAAAAAATATCATAAAATTTTTTTAGGATTATCGGGTAACTTGAAAAATTTAAAATATTTTTTAAGGCTGTGCAAAAGTTTGAGAGAGTAAGTTTTGAGAATTAATTGGAGAGTACTTACTGTCGGCGCTTAAGTATATAGCTTGTTGCTCTATTATGGAGAGGCATATCTGATACATAAAGAGCATTTGAGGCATATATTTAATATACAGAGAGAATGCCAAGTGAGGAACAGACGATGAAAAAAGGATTAGCGCCCAGATCGAGTTTACAATTCAAGATTGGCCCCAGGTTTTCTGAAACTAAACAACATGTGCATCTCATCACTGAATCTGGGGAACTGGTTTCCCCAATATTACACGCCAGAACAGACAGAGGTATCATGAAACAACAGGGAAGATGGATTGGGTATAAGAGAAACTACTTTACTCTCGTTGCAAGCTTCGAAATTGCATGTATGACTTTTGAAAGGTTTATGAGATCAAGATTTTCTATAATCAACAAAGAAGGAGATTACAAGCAACATGTACAATACTTTGCAATCAATGTTAGAGTATCCACTGGACCAAACCCAAAGAAACCAGTTGGATTGATCGAGAATACGGCAAAAAGAGTAAATGGTCCGAAGGCTGGGCCTTCCATAGTTCCTGTCGTTCCTAGTGTATTACCAACCCACGAACTTATTAAACAATCGATAAACATTAGAAAGGGCGAGAAACACGAGAAACTTGACGAAGTTATTTATTTTAATCCTAATAGGTATGAAAATGATATTGAAGAAAACAAATATTGTTATGATATTGTAAATAAAGTGGCAAAGTACGATAGATTACAATTTTCAACATCTTCATTTGCAGCATATGAAAAGTTCATTATTGAGGTAGAACTCCTTGGTATATTAGATAACAACGAGAAAGTGGTAATAGCAAGTACCCAATCTCCCAAACTGGTGGTATTAGGCCGCAGGCAATCTGATTTGACCCGAGGTTTAGGTGAAGATTCTTTTGATCTCGAGGACCAGGAAAATATAGCACCAGAACCAGTCATGGAGCCAAAAGGTACTCCAAATAAACCATCATCTCCCATCAGAAAGAAACACAAGGGATTAGCAAAAAAGAGTGAACAGAAATATCATTTACCCAAGAAAGATGCTGAAGTGATACCTTTACCACTACCTCCTTCCAATGAAGTTCTTCACATACCTATCTGTTCCTCTTCTTTTGAGATCAAGCCATTATGTAGTCAATATTCAGACACAAGCCCAAGACTTCTTCCATCTTTACAGGAGCTACAGCCTGTTTCACAATTTGAAGACTCAATAGGAGCGTGCAATAGAACTCAACTTTTCTCCTCATACTCTTCAGATATTTTGTGCGGTAGATCTAGACTCAACGCAGAGGTGACTTGTCCATCTTTCTACAAGCTCTCTGCTCCATTTTCATGTGGAGTCAAATCGTACTGCTCTGAAGAAGAGATGAATGAGATGAAGAGAAACCAAGAGTTGATTAAGAAGGGCCTCCAATCTCTTGATCTAGAAGGGAAGAACACCAAACCATCTTTTTTTCTTAGTTCTAGAGAAACGCATATCAGCAATGATATATTAACTAGACCCAAATCAACAGTCTCGGCAATCTCTTATAACTCTATAGTTCACAGAACACGTCAACAAGCAGCAACTACTGCTAGTGTATAGATATATTTAATGAAATAGTTTACTTATATAATTAATAAACAGATCAAACTTGAATAGATAAATAATTATGTTGTTTAACTCAAAGTGAAAAAAAAATATTTATAATTTTTTCTAATTTGAGTCCCTATCTGCTCTTCAACTTTCTTTCTTTGTTTAATGTGAATTAGATCCATCTTAAACTCTACCAACTCACAATGTCAGAAAATATAACTATGGATGAAGCGTTAGATGTAGAGCCCAAAATTGCAGAAGTTTTGAAGAGTTCAAACGAAGTAGTTGCTGAACAACCTACTGCATCAGCCGAACTTAAAGTAGATGAGAAGAGTGCAGAAGAAACTGAAGACCCATATGTAGCTACTAATTCTCCTGATCAAGAAGAAGACAAAAGCGCAGGAAATGAAGTGTGCATAGGAGAAGAGATTATCATTGAAGACAGAAAACCTTCTGAAGTACTCGTGGATATAGTAGCGAATCATGAAGAATCAGACAACAATGTGCAAAGTAGTATTGAAAGTACTAACGTAGCTGAAGATAAGACAATAGAAGATAGCAAAGATAGAGTGGATATCAAACCAGAGAGTGAATCCACTGTCGATATACTGGATGTTTCTGGTGCAAATTACTCTTCTGACGAAGTTGATTCTGTCATCTCAAGTTCTAGCGAAGATTCTGATTCCTCTTCTGATTCTTCTGATGACCCTTCATCTGACACCGATGACGGAGAAGAAGAGGAAGATGATATCAAGGCATTACAGGACATTGATTCAGATGAAGACAATGAAGGTGAAGGAGATAGTGGTCCAATTAGATCTAAAAACGAAGTAATAGATGAAAAAGCACCTGAACTTCCAGCCGATTTTACTATTGATCCTAATGCACCTTTGGATTATATTGGTGAAGTTACTGGTCTCGTCGAAAAAAGTGTAATTATAAAAGCTAATACATCAGGTGAATTCAAAGTTCTTAAAGAAGACTCTATTTTATGTTTTGAAGATAGAACTATAATTGGCCCATTATTTGAAATTTTTGGAAGACTTCAATCTCCTATTTATAGAGTCAAGTTCAACACCAATGAGGAACTAGAGAAATTCAAAGATAGAAAGGGTGAAAAAGTCTATTATGTTATTCCTAACTCTCAATTTATTCTCACAGAGACAATCAAGGCTATCAAAGGCAGTGACGCAAGTAACTGGAACGACGAAGAAATACCGGAAGAAGAACAAGAATTCTCAGACGATGAAAAAGAAGCAGCTTCCAAGGCATCCAAGAAAAGAAAGAAGAATAAGACAAAAACCAAGAAGGAAAGCGATAAAGGTGGAGACGCCCAACTCAAATCACTGCAACCAACAAAAAAACAAAAAGTGGATCATAGTAACAACCAAAAAAGTCACTCCACAGATTCCACAAAGAACCCAGCTTCTAACGCTCTTCAACCTCATTTCAAAGCTCAGTTTACATCATTACCATCGAGCAAACCCCCTGTACCTGCGACAACTCAGAAGGAACCACAGACTTTAGAACAGCAGCAACCAGAAGACAGGCCTTACAATCCACATAACTCCAGCCTATTTACACCAGGAATGACTATGCCACCACCATTCATGAATGCACAAAATATAGTACCGCAACATCTTTCAGCAAATATGTCACCACAATTCTCACAATTCTATCCTCCTCAGCAATCTGTTTATCAGCCGATGATGGGAATGAATCAACTACAACCACAGCCACCCAATTTCCTTTCGTTTCCAATGCCCCCTCAAAATAACCAACAACCTGGCCAGCTTACTCCTCAACAACAACTTCAGTTCTTAACCCAACTGAGTAGTCTCGTGGCACAACAACAGAATCAAGGCCAACAACCACCACAACAACTATCACAAAATTATCCGACTTATAGTCCAGACCAGCACAATAATGGTAATTACCCAAACTACAATAATAATAATAATAGCAATTACCAGGGTGGTAACGGAAACTACCAAAATAACAACAATAATAGCTATAGATAATGACAATTATATTTATGAATATATATATATATAAGTGTATAGTATATACAAAATATCAATAGATGCAAATAATACAATACAGTAAAACTTCAAGTTAACTTTTTAAAACTTGCTTTTGCAACTTCTAAAGCTTCAGTAGGAAAACCTGCTAGTTCAGCAATTTCAAATGCATGCGAATGGTAACTAATCCCCTTTTTGAGCTTATGATCGAATAGCATTCTTTCATCAATAGGTAAATACGAGTCCTTAGTAACTTTAGAAAGACTTGTATGGTAAAATTCCAATTTTGCTTTCAACTTCTTATCTTCTGCAATGAGATCCTCCAATTCAGGACCATAATGTGTCGCAAATATGACTTTGCAATTATTGGTCTTCACTAAATGAGCTAAAGAAGCAAATGCAACAGCTACGCCTTCTAATGATGATGTTCCTCGACCCAACTCATCTACGATAGCCAACGATTTTGGTGTAGCATCTCTTAAAATAATCGCAGTTTCATTCATTTCCACCATAAATGTACTTTGATGCCTATAAATGTTATCTGATGATCCTACCCTAGTAAAGATTTTATCAATAACACCAATATGAGCACTCTCAGCGGGAACGAATGAGCCCATTTGCGAAAGAATTACAATTAATGCATTCTGTCTAAGAAAAGTACTCTTACCCCCCATGTTTGGGCCAGTAACAATCCAAGCACTTATATTGTCGTTTTTCAAGTTACAAGAGTTAGATGTAAAATTCTCCAAATAAGCAGAGTTCATTCCATTTTTCAGTCCTTCTTCAACTACCAAATGTCTACCTTCCTTTATATCAATGATGTCACTATTATCAACCGTAGGACATACCAAACTCTTCTCCCTCGCAAGTGACGTGAATGATATCGTGGTATCAAGTTTCTCAATTATAGGCGAAATACATCTTAGCTCGTGAGTTGTATCAAGCAGATTCTTTTTCAAATCCTCAAGTACCAGGTTTTCTTCAAGCAATATTTTCTGTTCCAAACTCAATAGTTTATTACCAAGAACTCTCCAGTCTGCATTTACAATTTTGACCGAGCTCTTTGTTTTATCCTTGTAGTCTAGTTGTTGATCTTTGATAATGGTCAATAAATTTTTACTTGTCGATTTCAATTCAACAAGAAATTCAGCGGACCTCAAATCTCTAATCAACCTCAAAGATCCATTATAGCCATACTCTTCAAATTGGAACTTCAAACTACTCAATAACTGATCATATGTATCAACTAGTTTCTGATAATCGGCCCTTCTTTCTGCAAGCTTAGGTGACGCAGAAGAACGTACAGACCAAGACTTTCTAACAATATCTGTATCAAATTTACAATAATCTGGCTTTATTAAAGTTGCACCTGGGTCAATAACGTCTTCAATTCTCTTCGCTAAAGTCAACAGTTGGGGTGATTCCACAAATTTCTTAAACAATGGGCCAAAAAGCTTCTTAATTTGAGGATTAGCAGCATTTATTATATTCTTGATAGTATCAACAAGAAATATAGTATTTGAAAGTTCTAAAAATTCTGGTAACTCTGCTCTTCCGTTATCTGTTCTTCTAACAATCCTTCCAGGATCTGAGGTTCTTTTCAGAACGGCAGAAATATCATCTGCAAGAACTTTGTTTTTCAAAAATGCTGTGATATAACTTTGCCTAAGTTTTATTTCTTTAACATCAGTAGAGGGTGATAATAACCACGAATGGAGAAGACGCGACCCAGGAGAGGTTACTGTTCTATCAATAATTCCCGCCAGTGCTCCAACTTTGAATCCTCCTCGTATGGTTTCTGTAAGTTCCAAATCTTGAGCAGCTCGAGGATCAATATGCATCAACGTTTTAGGTAATGATCTTTGCGGTAATGAGAAATTGGTCTTATAATTTGGTAAACAATCGTCAAGATAATGAAGTAACATACTCGCAGCACTACTTTCTTTCTGATTGAACTCTTCTAATATACTTGTTACCAACTTCTTGTTATCTGAGAATTTCCATTTGAAGTCCAATAATTTCTTTTTTGTAGAGGGAATAGTTTTTCTTGTTATATAATATTTCTTAATTTCCCCCAATTCCTGATACCACCTTCCAGAAATCAATTGTTCAATGTCGACTGATTTGTTGAGTAGTATTTCACTTGGATTTATTCTCGTTATGTTTGCCATAAGATCATTAATTGTAGTCTCTAGTACATAGAATGAACCCACTCCGATATCTGCCCATGCCAACCCAACTTTCATGTTATGCAACTCTTTGAAAGGATCATCTGGAAAAGAAATGCTAAGAAGAAAATTATTTCTATGGTAATCTCTTAAACCCTCGTCGACTATTGTCCCTGGAGTAACAAGTCTATTGACAGGCCTTTCAATGACATTCTTTACAGGGTCAAGTTTTTGATCACAAACCACAGCCTTGAGACCCATATTGAAACATATTGAAAGGTATTTGTCTAGTTTATAGTCGGGAAAACCTGCAAATGCTACATCCTGGTTCTTTAACTTCTTCTTGGTCAATGTTAATCCCAACATCGCAGCAAAGCGTTCCGCCTGATTGAAATAAAGCTCATAAAATGATCCCACTTGAATGAGAACTATATAGTCATCGCTTATGTTTGAATAGTAGTCAATTGTATCCTTCATACCTTGATAAAAATCAGTAAGAGAGTTGTCTGTTGTCTTGGCCCCACGATCTAACAGTGCTTGATCAATCACATCTTCAGACTTTACACTTGCTTTACTGGATTCTTTCTTCTTTGTTCTTCCTCTTCTACGAGGCTTCGGCTCCACTTCTTGCTGTGCTTCCTCAATATTCACACCACTCTCTACCTGCTCAAGTGGTTTCACAATCAGCGGGAAGTCATCTAGTTTGATTTTCACAATTTTTGAGTCACTTGTCTGATGTTGATCTGCTGGGTTTATGGCAGAATGAAAGTATCGTGAAGCCCTATACCGAGTTCTAAAGGAGCATTTACAAGCACAACAAAGCAGCCTGCTACTTGAACGCATACCATATAAGTTTTATAAACGAGTGCTTCTTGCTAAGATGTCTGATCTAAGCCAAAGAGTAGTAAAAATGCTATCAAAACAGGCCAGTTACGCTCATTACGTAAATGTCAGATCGTGAAAATTATTGTCTGAGGTGTTTGCAGTCTACTTTGGGCAATAAACAAGATTATTTTTTTTTGCTTTTCATTTTGATATGAGAAAACTCAAAGGGGAAGCATATAGCTAGAATATATAGCACTAAAAGAAGTTTGTCTTAACTGCTCCACACCCACAAGCAGCCTGCTCCGCTTAAGAAGAAGAGTTGAAGATCTATTGAAGTTTTCAACTTTGCGAAAGAAGTCACTGTGATTAGAACATCATTTCTTTTATTTTTTTATTAAAACAGAGAGCCACAAAAGTTCACTAGCTCAAAGACCTACATAAGGGTAGAATCATATCGTCAGTTGCGGGGTTTGAAGGATGCTTGTTACAAACATGGTGACTCAGCCGCAGCTGCAATCTGATTCCACCGCTGAAGACATGGAACACAAAGATCTTCTGTCTGACGCTAACACAATTAAAATATATTCTCAACAACAGGAAACAGTGTCATCAGAAAAGTTTGCCGCTTATCAAATGAATGTGAAGAAACTGAGCTTGAAAAATGAGGCTATATCTTCCAATAATACAAGCACAGATACAAGCGCTTTTACAGCTCGTAGAAGCTCTAAGACTAGCTCTAAAACAAGCATAATAGACCCGCTTAATACACCAGGCTTACGTTCCGTTACAGGCACCAGAACTAACACAGAAGAAATTGAAAATCCTAATACCAATGAAGAGTCTACATACATATTACCATATTCTGAAGTAACAGACGATACCGATAACATTCCTGTTGCTGCTGCCGCCACAGGAGCAGACCGTTATAAACAACAAAATACAACGCATAAACATAGACCTACAAAACAAGGCTCATTTCAAAGAAGTGTTAAAAGACGATCAAAAGTGAAACAAGACGATAGAGTAGTGATTCCTCAAGGGAAACGAGTTGTTGAAGGTCACAGTAATTACATAATGGCTTATAACATGATCACTGGTATTCGTACGGCTGTTTCCAGATGTTCAAAAATTGCATCACCTATTACAGACGAAGATTTTTATAGCGTAAAGAAACTCATTTTTGACATGGAAGGATCTCAAAGCACACCTTCAACAAAGCATGACTTCAAATTTAAAGATTATGCTCCAGAGGTTTTCCGTCGTTTAAGACAAATATTTCACCTGGATCCAGCAGATTACTTAGTTTCTCTTACAGAAAAATTCAGTTTAACGGAACTTGGATCACCAGGTAAAAGTGGATCTTTTTTTTACTACTCAAGAGACTTTAGGTTCATTATCAAAACTATACATCATTCAGAGCATAGACAATTAAGAAGGGTTTTGAAAGATTACTACGAATATGTAGAGAAGAATCCAGATACATTTTTGTGCCAATTTTATGGCTTACACAGATTGAAAATGTATAGAGCTGGTAGCATACATAAGATACATTTTATTGTCATGAATAACCTTTTTCCACCTCATAAGGAACTTCACAAAAGATTTGACTTGAAAGGTTCGACATTGGGTAGAATTACAGATGTGGAAAAGGCAAAAGCTGCTGGTAAGACAGATGTGTGTATGAAAGATCTTAACTGGCTACAGAGCAACGAAAAAATCTTTTTGGGACCAACAAAGAAAAAAGCTGTATTTGAACAATTGAAACGTGATATCAGACTTTTAGAGAAACTGAATATCATGGATTATTCTCTGCTTCTAGGTGTACACGATCTCGAACAGGCTGCATTAGATGATCCGGACAATCAATTGAGCAATTTTGCACCACGAGGATTTGACAACAACAAATCGGTATCTGCATCATCTGTATACGTTGAGTCAGATGGTGGTATTCATGGTGCTGATTCAAATGACGAAGCTATTCCTGTAATATACTATATGGGAGTTATTGATTGTCTCACTAACTATTCAACTGTTAAAAGATTAGAGACATTCTTTAGAACTCTGAATCATAAAAGAGAAACTATCAGTGCTATACCACCACAAGAATATGGTGAGAGATTCTTACGTTTTATAAATGAGGCTATGACTCCACCCAGTTCAAGGAAAAAGAAGGCTTGATTTCCTACTTATTATAGACTTGTATAATATATAAATAAAAATCATAAACGACAATATGTCTTCTATTAGATCGAAATAGAACATAAAACACAATAAACTTTATTTTTATTAAATTAATCTTTGTTCCTCCTATAATATATAAATACATAAATACATAAAGCAAAAACAACACCAGAGTACAAAGAGATAGTAAACAGATGAGTATTAGAACAAATGTAGATAAAAACTACAAAAATTAGAAACAAGTAAGGAACTTCTTTTCAAGGGAGATATTGATTTTATTTCACATTTAATCTTCTTCAATAATTTCGTCTTCATCGATAACTTCTTCAGTGACTGGCTGTTCCTCTTTAATCGGTTCATCCACCATTGTTTCTTCTTTAACAGTTGCTCTTTTGGCGTATGAAATTTGTAAGTTACGTTTTCCATATTCGTAGTTATCTAATTGAACAACAGCAGCAGCAGCACCTTCTTCTTCAGTGAATTTCACAACAGCATTACCAACTGGTCTTCCGCGAGTATCATACTGTAATTCAGCTTTTTCGACTGGGGCAATACTTTCAAATAAATCATATAAATCAGAGGTAGAAGTTTCCCATGGTAAGTTTGAAACAAAAACAGTAGAACTTGGTTCGCCTGAGCCTTCAACTCCTTCAGTGAACTCAGAGTTTGAAGGTTTTTCTGAAACAGATTCTTCTTTCTTAGCGTAAGATTTTCCTTCCCTAACATCAATACGTCTACCATCGATTTCATAACCATTGAATTTTTCAATAGCAGCAGTAGCATCTTCTGGCTTTTCAAAAACAACAGTACCAAAACCTTTGGAACGACCTTTGAAATCTTGTCTGACTTCTGATCTAACAACTCCACCAACTTCTCTAAAGAGGTCTTTCAAGTCTTGCCATGTTGTTCTAAATGGCAAGTTACCAACAAAGATTTCACAACCTTCTGGAGCTGGTGCTGGATATGAACGTCTTGGAGGGGCTTCATATCTGGAGCTACGATATCTGTCTTCGCTTTCATATCTTGAACTTCTATAAGTATCTCTTTCTCTTCTATCATCTCTTCTGTCTTCTCTTTCTCTCTTGATAGTTGGAGTTTTGTCTTCTGGAGGTGGTAAATCTTCTCTTACAAAAATTTCACGGCCTTTAAACATAGAACGATCAAATTTCTTGATAGCTTCTTCTGCTAATTCTTTGCTAGAGAACTCTACAGTTCCCATACCTCTTGGTTTGCCGTGGGATGTGACAATATCAGCACGAACAACATCACCAATGTCTTTGAAATGGTCTTTTAAATCATACCATTCAGTTCCATATGGTAAGTTACCTATGAAAATAGAATTTTCATGAATTCTACTGTTTTTAATTTCGTACTCTCTCATATTTTTTTCTCTGTCACCTCTGTCATATCTGTCATTTCTATATGATGGTCTACCTCCTCTAGAATATCTAGATGAAGATGAATATCTAGAACGGTATGATCCACGTGGTTTGTAAGAAGAATATCTGCCACCATCTCTTTCTCTAGAGTAATCTCTACGAGGTGGGGAACGAGATCTACGTCTCTCATCTCTACGTGGAGAACGGGAACGATCCTGTATTTGACAAAGCGGTTAGTAGATGTTTATAACGATAATCAGCTCAATGTGTACTGTGATAGTCAATCATATCGGAATTTTATACACTTCATTTGTTTGGTACCTTCTCCTCTCGATAAGTCTAACTATCACCACCGTTTCATCTCCGGTTAATACATACTCTTGAATATTCGTCAATTTCCATTGAATCAGCCATATTTGTTGACTTTTGTAAGGCTACCTTCTACTAAACTTAGAGTCTTGTGAATCTTTCAACCAGTTAATAACATTGACAAATATCTGATTCTGTTATCCCTCTTGAAATCGGTCAACACTTTTTCCTCGACTTTGAAAAATTGTATGTCGACGTGCAAAAATTAAAAAGAGAGACGATTTGAAAATTTAATTATATTAAGTGTGATTATGTATAGTACAGACTATGTGGTGAGTTATATTATATATATATAACGGTAACTAGTTGAGATATCCTTTACAGCCAGGTACACCACACAAACATGGAATACGTTCTTCATCGTTGCTTTCACGTTCGAACTTGTAATCGTAAGTCAATTCTTCATTGGCCCCAATATCTCTCAATGCGTAAATGACAATTCTTTTTTTACCTTCAACTTTGATAATTTTAGCTGTACAACTAGGAACACAACAATGATTGATAAATCTAGCAATACCACCTTTTTTACTTGCATCGATGACTGTATTTTCATCGATTCTAAAAAGATAACTGGAACCAATACCGGACTTTAAATATCTCTTTTCACGAACTTCTGCAACTTGTTGTCTAATTCTATCACCGACATACTCGATAATCATTTCCTTTGCAGCAATTGGCTCAAGAGCATACAAGCCCCAATTATGAATAGCAGATCTAGCAAACTGGACTGGTTTCTTACGCTTAGTCAACTGATTCAGATCCAAGATATCTGTTTCACTTCCGAGCATTTGTTTTTGAGCAGATATATCAGCAGCGAACCTTCTGTTATTAGCACGATTGACTCTAGAACTGTGAATATTGGTTGCGGTGCTAGTATTTTGATCATCATCTTCTTTATGAATAGTATTAAGTGGTTTATTGACTTTTCTACGATGTGGTAAATAACTTGATTTATCTGTATCTTGAATCTTATGATAACCTTGAGTTTTAAAACTTCCAGTAGAGTTTTCTAATTTAGGATTATAAATAACATCCAAACTTTGCAAAATTTCTTCATTCTCTTCATCTTTCGAAACTTCAATTAAATGCTCAGTGGTCTTTTTCAAATCTTTGACTTTCCAACTCCAGTAATAGATATTCTTGATCTCTTGTGATTCTGGAACCTCTTCCAATGCTTGTTGAATAAATTGAAAGTCCTCTTCGTCCACAATAGTATTTTGTAGGCTATCGAAATCATAATCATTGGTGACGAAATCATCTTTAATAACAGGAACAGGTACACCAGGAGTGGGATGATATATTAAATCTAAGCCTGAGAAGTCAGCAGACTTTTCACCATCTTCCTCTTCAAGTTTGTCTTTATCATCAGCTGGCTTTTCAAGTTCCGGAGAAGTGGGTTCTGAGATTGAATTGCTTTTGGATATAGATTTATCATCTTCATCTGAAGAAGTTGATTCATCAACAACCTTTGTCTGAGTCTTCTGCTTCTTAGATGTGGAAACTGCTGACGTACTAGGAATCTTTCTCTTATTGACTTTTTGAGGTGGTTCTTCTTTTTCCATCTCTTGCTCATCTTCATCTTCTTCATCATCCTCGTCATCATCCTCTGCGAATGAATCTTCAGAATATTCATTGAAATTCAGAGCATGCGCCATTGGAACGATATCAATCTTTTTCTTTGATCCAGACTTCCTTGTAGTTACAGCTTTTGAATCAACCGATGATTTACGTCTAAACGACAATGATGGAACTGAACCAGAATTGTGACTTATGGTAACACCAAGGAGAGGTGGTACTGTGTTCGATGCCAAAGGAGATATAGCTGATACTGATGCAGAAGCAGCCTTTTCCAACCTTTCAGTTTCTCTCTTCTTCTCTTCCTCTTCGAGCTTCTTGACTATATCGGCGTATTTATCACTATTCAAACAATTGAAAAGTTTTGGACCAATTATCTTCTCCCTCAAATCTTTCTTCAGATAATTGTCCAACTCTTTCAGTAATATATTTTTAGCTTGACTGACAACACTTATCTTTTGTCCTACTTTAGTCTTTCTCAAATCGCCCACGGGAACAATAAGCTCCATGAACATCTTGTATCTTCCAAAAGATCTACCATCTTCCAAGTCAAAGCACTCTTCAGCATCTTTCAAGGTGTTAAAAACAACATAAAATCCAGTTTTATGCGTTAAAACACGATCACAGTTATATTTACTCAATGACTTTCTAATATCTGAAGAGCTAACATCTCTTGTTGAAACATACTTATCTGGAATTAAAACAAATGGTCTCTTGGCGATATGTTTCTCAAATCCAAGCGGTAAAGATATTGAATTGACTTCTTTTATATGTTTATCGTGACTTGACAATTGTGGTAATTCTGGCTGATAGTTTGCTTGTTTTTTTTGGTCTGTATTGCTGTTACTAGAAAATATATTGGATAACACTGATAATCCACCATTGTCAGATTGATTAGGAATTAGAGGAGCCAAAGAGGTTTTCCTTTGAACAGGTAATGGTTTTGGAGAAAGCAGAGAATCATTTGACTTGGGTCCTTTGGGTACAGCTGTCATTTTAGCTTTACTTCTTGCCTTTTCTAACTCAGCTTCTCTTATCTGTCTTTCCTTTTCCTTTCTTGCAGCTAATTTTTTACGTTCAATGATTATGTTGAATCTTTGCTTATGCAGTTCACCATTGACGTTCAGACCACATCTTATTATTGATCCATTGATGTTTAATTTGTTGTTTGTGTTTTCTATTGCTCTGAGAGCTGATTGATGTGCTGTTTCTGTATCACCTTCGTAAGAAAGTACACACAATCCTAATGGAACAGCAGTGATTGGATCATCAGTTCCTTTCAATTCATAAATTTTGCCAAAAGTACTAAAATTGGTTCGTATATGGAATATAGGTGTATTAGTTGGATAATTCCAGATAACTATCTCATTCGAAGGCTTTGGACCAACCGAATTTTTGTCATATTTGTATTTTGGTACAATTAAAGAGCTAAAGGCCCTCTTACTTGACTTGAGATTGTGTCTTTCATATATTGGATATTCAGGATAACTCTTTCTTGGGTCTTTAGGAATACCTTCAAGACCATTACCTTCGTATCTATAAACAAGTGTCTTATCACTACCTTTCTTCAGCTCTGGATCATGCAGTAATTTGAAAGTCCTTATTGGTTTAGAGTTTGACTGACTATTAATCTTCAACTTACTTAAATCATGATGTTGATCGGCAAATTCAGTACTGTCATAGCTCTTTAATATCTGCTTCTGTTTTGAATCGAGTACGTCGTGTTCAATATGCTTGGATTGTGCTTGCTGTGATGGAATACTACTGAACTCACGCGGATCTGGACTGTGTCTGTAATTAGCCGGACTCCTTGAGTTATCATAAGATACCTCAGGCGGAGGTGGAGGAAATCTTCCCCATCTGCTATTAGAAGTTTGGCTATTATGTGAATATGATGGAGATTTGTATTGGTTATAACCATTATTATAATTGAAACGCGAGTGCTGATTTGGGTGTGGGTGAGAGTAGTTCGGACTGGAGTTGTATCCATTTCCATTACTTCTTCCCCTATATCCACCATACGGTGGTGGTCGCTCTCTATCTCTTTCTCCACCCCTATATGACATTGTTATATATCAATCTATTCTGAGTATCAAAATCACAAGAGGTTGTACATTAACTTTTTATATATGATGTGTGATAGCTTGCTGAAATTTGTGAATGAATGAAATGCGATGTGTTCTTTGAATATAGTTATCTCAGTACTTTGTGTCAGTACACACGAACAACCAACCCCAGAGTTATATAGTTTCGATACAAAGTAGTTATACAATATCTATCAAACGATTAGATAAGTGATTTTATTTATATTTTTTTATGTACAAATATGAACGAGAGCGAAAATATACAAACAGTTATTTTTCAGTTTAATATTCGCACACCGATTTTGCAAGGATGAGAAGATGAGATGCACTTTAGTTAGATGGATGACAATTGTGGGTGGTACTAAACAGTGGTATATATGTTGGGGCAGACAGTATTCAAAAAAGATAGTAAATATCTAGTCCGAATCATCTTCCGAACTGGAGTAACCTAGGTCCAAGGGATTTGCCGTTACAGTGACGCTCACACTGGCTGGTGTAGATTCCTTAGATATCTGTGTTTCTATTTCAGATTGCTCTTTCTTGATACTTATAGGCTCTGAAAACAATATAGTGTTGCCTGCTTCTGGTGGTTCAATCTTAAGTTCTTCCTTTACCATTGGTTCTTCCTTGACCTTTGGTGTTTTAGGTTTTTTCCGAAGTACACCCGTTATAGCAGTTTGTTTTCTCTTTCCTAATTTGAGTTTCCCATCTGTAATGTCTTTGGATACATATGTAGTGTCTTCTTCCAACGGAGTGTAGCTTCTTGACCTTTTTTTCTCTTTTTCTTTCTTAAATTGTTCCACTTCATGTTCTATGGCGATTTTCTCTTCTAGCATCTTTTTTCTCTTTAAATTGGATAATTCATTGTAATATCCAGCCTCCTTCTCATTCATCAGATATGAAGAGTTTTGAGATTCTAACTTGTCCTTGTATTCATTATATTTCTTCACTCTGTTCTCGTGCAGCTGGGTAAGAAGTGATTTACGTTCGTTCAAGTTCTTTTCTTGAATGTACTGGTCTGCAGCTTCCTGTTCTTTCTCCCGTTGCTTGTTGACATCTTCTGTATTAATACTCCCTGTGGATACAAACCGTGATGACATTCTCTATACGATAGCAAGTGTTCAAAGTAACAAGCTCATCCTCTACACAACCATAGGCATCTTCTCAGTTATCTCTAATTTAAGAGCCAATTGAGTGAGCCACACAAAATTTATTTGAACGACTTTTCATTTTCGAATTTGATTTTTTTTCATTACTGGAGGTATACATAGCAGCAGTTGACATTGAGTTGTGGACATAGCACAAAAGAAGCAAGATTAAACAGATCAAATATCCACAAATGTTATCAGCAGTAATAAGACCTTTTGCTTCCTTTGTAAGACCAAGTATGGCTTCATTTATGCCATCAGTTACCTCACCTACATCATCTGCATTAACATTGACAAGTTTTATATTCACTAGAAATCTCAGTAAGACCCATAGAAGTGCTTATAGAAGATGGAGAAAGACAGCTGATAATGGTTTCAAGAGAGGTAAAACATGCAGAAAACACGGTAATGCTGGTTGGTCCAGAAGAACTTTACGTAATGGTACAGGTACTGAATACTCTACACACTCAGGTCATGGTAACCAGACGACTAGACTTAAGAAATTGATGCCATTTGCTTAGTTTATCTACATTAGAAAGATCTCATCGCCACTAAACTTGTACATATACACATACATAAATAATATTGCTACCATATAATGAAACTGATACTCAACATAACTAATACCTTTAAACGTCATCGTAAAACGAATTTGAATCTTTTATTTTCTATTATACTTATTATACTTATAATACTATATATATACTTAGTCTAGTACTCTATTTTGTTCGCCTTCCATTCATGTGTGATCGGGTCTCTCTTAAATTCTGTAGTTGGGAAATAATGATAATTAACCTTGAGAGTTTGAGCAAATGGATAATTATCAAAAGTGACTATACGAAGCTTGCAGTATGAATTATCCTTGATCTCTTTGATGACTTCAACAAAAGTATCCAAATCTGGCGTAGCCTTTTCATTAACGTGAGTTATGAAATTAGTAACACCAATAGTATTGGTTCTTGAGGGAGAACCAGAAGCCATGCTAACGCAATAAACGCCAGATGGCAAGTTTCTGATTGATTGTCTGACGGCATGGTGTGGAGCTTGTAATACAGCTCCAGCCCATGAAACAAAATGATCAGTAATGAAATCCTCAACTGGAGTTGTTGTGACTTTTATATCCATCACTTGCTTCTTTCTTACGATTTTGAAATCTAGCTCTGGCTTATTGTCAGCTAAAGCATTATAAATATCTCTAATTCTGCACACTGTTCTGTTGTTGACTGCAAGAATGACATCACCTGGGGATAACTCACAAGCGGGCTTACCTGCTTTGTTAACACCAACATGAGGAATTCTCAAGAATTGTGAATTGCCATTTTTGAGACTTTCATTTTCAATTTTAGTAATCCATTCATCTGGGACACCATAAATTCTTCCTAATAAGATCGAGATTGGATCAAATTCAACATCAACAATATTGATCTTTGGTAACTGTCCATCTTTCAAACATTGCAACTCGCTAAGTACATCAGTTACATCAAGTCCAAAGGTGACTTGTTTTTGTTTATCATATACTATAACAAAACCTCTAACAGTACCATCTTCATCTGTTAATAAACCACCGTTTGATTGTTGATTGATATCTAAATCAATTGTGATTCCTTCTAAATTTGTAGCACTGAATCTTGGTGCACTTGAATCAATAGGTATACTAACACATGAAATGTCGGTAACTTTCACTTCATTTATAATTGGTCTCATGGATTTATTATGTCCAATGAACATCAGTTTATCACCTCTGACTAAAGGAGTGGATCCAAAGCGGGGAGTAGTAACAGGTGCCAATACCAGAGATGGATCATATTTGACAAGAGCATACCCTTTTGTTGGATGCAAGAAAACAACTTTAGTAGGTACAATGATGGAATCAGCAATAACAACATGAACATCTATCAAATCATGAGGAACAACATCACGAGATACAAGAACATACCCATTGTCAGCGTCAATCACCACACCAGGGAGTCTTCTATTTCTATACTTGCATGCATCTAATGGTACTGGCATTCTTGTTTGAACTATGGCAAAACATCTATCCAAATCTCTACAACCTTCATGTTCTGTTGGAATTCCTGTAAAATGGGCTTTCAATGGTTTTGGTGCAACCGGAGGCAAAGGTTTATCTTGTATATCTGTGAAATCCCAAATGCCTGTTTCATCATTACGTGTAGCTAATGTGAATGAAGAAGCCCAATGACGATCAATATAAATTACATGAATATTTGGTATATGAGCATTTGATAAATGATGATATTTCAAAGGTACATTAGCCCCATCTGGGATTTGTTTCATTACTTCGATAAAAGTATCCAAATCAGGGGTGTCTTTATCGTCTATGGAATCGACAATCCAACCATTGTCGACATTTTCACTAACAGTGAATGACCCTGATGCCTTACTGATATAAACACCTTTAGTAGGAATGGCGAAAATTCTAGCAACTTGATAACTAACTTCATTAAAAGTTGCTCCGCAGACATTCAAGAATCTACTTGGTGTAATTGCATGTAAATCTCCAACGGTACATTTGACAGTAACATCTTCGCCACCTCTTTGAACTAATAGTTCAATTTCTTGACCAACGCTCTCATCCAAAATTTCATCTACCTTGATAAAAGTTGAAATTTCAATACCATTTATGGAGATTAAACAATCACCTTCTTGAATTTTGGAATCTGCTGGACCTTGAGGTAATGCAATAGCAGCAACGAGTAAACCGTTTAACGATGGGAACAATTTCCTCATCATACTTTCTCTTTCAGGGGTTAATCCTAATCTACTACATTCATCAAATGCACGTAACTCCCACTGAACTTGAATTGTACCTCTGGTTATGAGTTTACCTTCTTGTATACATCTTAATGCTCTTAATACCCTATACAGCGGCAAGAAAAAATCTGTTGATGATTCAGTAGAGCCACCAGCTTGTAATGCTAAAGCGTAACCGTCGATATTCACAACTGGAGAGCCAGAAGAACCTCCAGATGCACTTGCTGCAGCTTGAATATACTCAGTATTGAAATCATTATATGAAGATGTACCATACTCGGGAGCATTTCTATCCAATCTTGATATGAATCCTGACAAAATTGATAATTTTTCACCCGAATCATTACCAATCACTCTAATTTCACAACCAACTTTGGCTAAATCTGGTCTTAATGTAAGTTCTTTGACTTTCATGTACTTTATACTTTTAGGATCAAATTTTAAGAATCCAAAATCGTGAACAGGGTCTCTATAGATTGGTTTCACTTCAGCTTCCTCATGATTATCAAAGATGGCATAACCGACAAATGGACCTGAATTAACAACATGTCTATTTGTTAATATTATACCTCTTTTTTCATCAACGACAAATCCAGTGGCTTCACTATCAAGTGCTGGTTCTAAATCAAAATCAACGACATGTGCAAAATGAATGGATACAATAGATGAAACAACATTTTCAACAGTAGTTTGCCATTTTGAATCGTTGTCTTTACCATTTATAGTCGGTACAATACTACCATTTGTTATATTTTCAATCATTTCTACATCGCTTTCATCATCCACGCTATAACTTTCATCTGATTTTAGGAGTTTTTCTTTGTGATTTTCAGGTATTGATTCCTCACCTGAACGTTTCTGTGGAATGATGCTGCTCATATCTATATACACAAATCAAAAGCAACAACTGATATCCTATAACCTACTTATTATATTTCATAAAGATGGTCACTTGGTCATGTGCCTAACTAAATATTAAAATCACTAGTTAAAATCTTTATCGAATTCTGTCATTTTTCAGACGGGTTGATTAATAGTATTTTATATGCGATGAGATCATATGTAAGGAAAAAAATATTTTGTTGAATCACGACCAATATTCTTTTACATTATACAAATATATATCTTATACATCTTGTCAAGAACAAGATGATTAAACTGGTTTAGTAGACATAGGAATGAGACACTGTATACTGTTCCACGGTATCTCTTTTGTAACCTATAAAGTTACAACTATGCCAAAACTTGTTTTGATAATTTTGCACACCACTGTTCAAATTCTTTAGTCATTTTCTCAGAATTGTAGCATACATCACCACCAACCATACTTCCCAAGCTGCCTATACCAAACTCCAAGTCACATTCGGTAAGATCCATGCTAGCCAAATCAAGATCTCTAACCCATTTCTCGCTGCTCATGAGGTTCTCGACTATGTTTACCCAATAAATAATATCTTGGGCTGATAATCTTCCACTTTGGTTACGTTGTAAGTTACGTAGAAATTGACTTCTGTGTCCCATTTGACTTTCAATCTGCTTTTTATTCACTCTGAGATATGCTAATGCTACTAACCCACATAACAGGCCCCATTGACTCTTCAGACGGTGTTGGAACTCTCCAAACGTTTGTAAGATGGATTCAGTTACTTCATGAGATAAGTAAAACCTATTACAGAAAGAAATTAAGTGAGCCGTAGTCACTCCAATAGGCTTAGATGGAGGTGCAGCCACTGAGGGTGGTAGCTTGAATGGTGATTTTGATGGTGTTTTGATACCCATTTCTGATCTCAATTGTTCATCTTCTAATGCTTGATTCTTCTCTCCAGCTGCTGCCATAAGTTGTTCATGAATCTTTGAAGCTTTAGTTGGTCTCCCTCTTCTCTTGGTAGGTGTTCTTGTAGGTGTCATTAAACCGTGTTTAGATTTTCTTTTTCTTCCGTAATCCTCGTCTTCATCTTCGTCATCTAATTCAAATTCTGAATCAGAGAGAGGTTCCTCTTCTTCATAATCATCAGCAGGATAATCATCGTAGTTATCGTGTTTCACTATTTTTTGCTTTTTGTTCGATGATTTGGGTGTTACTAGACGTGGATTCTGTCTTTGCTTCTTTGGTGTAGATTGTGGAGTAGCATATTGTGATCTAGAATTGTTCATTAATCCACTTTTAAAATTTAAAATTGTACGACGAATAACACGACGTGGAATAGGAATCTTATCCACTATTGGTTCAGGTAAATCCAATTTCTTTTCATATTTCTCCACTGCCAAGTAAACACAGAGATGATTTCTTGCAATTTCATGCTGAGGTGACAATATCCCTTGCTTAGTTTTTGAGTATGAGTAAAGTGAAGATGCGTAATTTATTAGCTCTTTATTAAAAGGCTCGGATTGAGTTGGTATTATGTCCCTGATGGCATTGACTATGAATTGGGAAGACATTGTAGCTGTGATCTCTTATACCAAGTTTGAATCCTCTCCTTCTTCTGAGACTAAACACAGATCAATAGCAGATCAAGTCAGATAACTGAAGTAAAAGGGTGCATCAGATCTGAAAAATGGCTGGTAATAAAAAAATCCCAATTATTCCCAAAGGGGTAATATTTCCTTTTGTGTGCTAATTGAAAAAAATTAATTGTTGTGTAGAGATGTTCTGAAAATCTGTTTTGATCTTCTGGTTGGCTAGAAGTCAAATACATAAATAATGGGGATTATTTTGAATGAAATACTCCTTCTCTTTAATCAAATCAAAGCAATACATCGATAGTCAATCCATCTCAAGATGAAGTCTTTTACATTAGTAAAGACCCATGTTGGTATTGTACCACTTCTCAGAGGCCCTATGCGTTCCACTAGGTTCATTCACTCTTCTTTGCCAGCGTTGCAAGAAAAGGCATCAGATTCTAAAATTCCAGCTACTGAGCAAACAATAACCGAAGCTACCATCCCTAAGGAATTAGTAAGTGGTGCTCCTGCTGAACTTAGTGATTCACGTGTTGTTCGTATTTACAAAGAATCCAAATCTGCTATGCAATCAGGTAGTCATAACACTAAATTTTGGAAAATGGATTGGGATATCTTAGGTAAAGGTAACAGATGGGAGAATGATATGATGGGATATCAAGGATCAAGTGATTTCATGCAGGGTACTAGATTAAACTTTGATAATAAAGAAGCTGCTATTAGATTTGCAGAAGGTCAAGGATGGACATATTATATTCAAGAGCCTAAAGCACGTAAATTTAGAAAGAAAGACTATTCAGCTAATTTCTATCATTCTAAAGGTCCTTTAAAGCATATTAGAACTAAATGAGCTATTTATACAAACTCTTTATTTATTACTATCGTTAGATAGATTATTTTTATTATTATTTATTTATTTATTTATTAAGATCGTTAGATCATCAATACACTATTTATTTATTTTACTATCACAATTTACCTCTTGAGTAATATAGAAGATGATACATTAATAATTCACTTTATAAGGAAGTATATACAGAATATATAGTAAACTATTTGTACGTGTTTTTGTTCGGTATGACCTAAACCTAAGCAGCACCTGCAGCTCTTAAAATTTCTTCAACTTTAGCAGATAATACTGGGTCTTCTTTAATCTTTAATTGCATTCTTGAAGCTTCAGCTAAAGAAATAGATTGGATTCTTTCCTCAGGAGATCTACTTAAAGCACTTGCTTCTTCAAAAAGTTTCATAGCTTCTTCAACTTTTTGTTTTTGTAAGTAGACTTGACCTAATTGAATTCTTGCAATTTCAGATTTTGGATCAAGTTCACAAGCTTTAGAAAGTAATGGAATACAAGCATCAATATCTCTTTCTTGTTGATATAAAGCGGCCTTGTTGATTAATGGTAAAGCACCAATGGTATAAGTTGGTAAAGCTTCCTGTAATCTAGCAGCAGTTTCAAATTGTTTCATAGCACCTGGGAAATCTTGTCTATCAAACAAAATTTCACCATAGTAATTTGGAATTTCTGGAGATGTTGGGAATCTCTTCCTAGCATCAGAGAATAATTGATCACATTTAGCAATATCACCTTGTCTATAAGCAATACAAGCTAATTGAATATAAGCAAAGACATTATCTTCGTTTAATTCTTTAGCTTTTTCAAAATTAGTTTGAGCTTTAGTTAAATCACCAACAAGATAATAAACTTGACCATAATGGTAATAAATATTTGGATCCTTTGGATCCAATTTGATTGCTTTTAAGAATTCAGCTTCTGATGAAATAAAATCACCTTTATCAGCTTTAACTAACCCTAAGATAACATAAGTACGTGGTCTTGGGGATAAATCAATAGCTTTGTTTAATGCAGCAAGAGCAGCATCAGTATCTGTTTTAAGGAAAAGTAAAGCACCTTGATATTCATAAGCTAAGGCAGCAAGTGAAACAGTTTCCTTAGAAGCATCATCAAGATTAATTTTAGAAAATTTTTCAACTGCTTGGTTTATAGCAACATCGGCATCAGCATAAGATTCTGGGGTATCTTTTTGTAAAGCATTTAAACCAGAGATTAAGAATTTTTCAGCAGAATTATCTTCATATTTAGACTCATCTAAATCAATAGTTTCTTTAGCAAATGCACCAAAGAATGAAGCTAATGAAGAAGCAGATGGTAATTCTTTTGGTAAATTACTGTATTTTTCTTCGTTAATCTTATCAGCTTGTTTCTTTAAAACTCTTTCTAAAATTTGTTCATTTGACTTATCATTTAATCCACCATAAATAGTTAATGCGGTTAAATCAAACATTGCTTCGTTGTACATTTGTAAGTTTTCATAAGCATTAGCACGTCTTAATAAACATTTGGAGTAACTTGGGTTAATCTTTAAAGCTTCAGTAGTATCTTCAATTGCCTTTTCATCGTTCTTTAAAGCAGAGTAACATGCTGATCTGTTAGCATAAAAGACAGGATCAATTTTACACAATAAAGCACTGGTATAATAAGCAATAGCTTTTTCAAAAGCCATTTTCTTGAAGAAACCATTACCGGCTTCTTTCAAAGCTAAAGCCCATTTAGCCTTGTCTTCTTCAGAAAGAGTAGCAACTAACTCTTCGGTGACATCTGGTAAACCAGTTTCGGTGGAGATTGGATAAATGGTATCTGAAGGAATTTCATTATCAGCTGAGGCAGATGATTTCTTAGACTTCTTGGACTTCTTAGATTTCTTCTTCTTGGAGGAAGAGGAACCAGTTGAGTCAGAGTCAGCTGATTGTTGTTGCTTAGTGTAATAGTAAAGACCAGCAACAGAAGATATACCAACAACTGTGGTAATTGCGATTGCCGCTTTGTGACTAGAGATAAATCTAGATACAGAGGATTCCGACATTTTTAATTATTTCCGTATTTATATAATATGAATAGCTTAAATGAATAGCTAGTCTCTGAATTTTTCAAACACGGTGACAAATAATCGATAAAATCACTTAAACAGTGGAAATTGAAGTAGTCAATTAAAGATATATAACCTTATTATCACACAAAGTTTTACAAAATATTCTGGAGATCAAAGGTGTGAACATTTTCCCTTTTGCCATAGAGAGAAAAATTACGCTGAAATTGAAAAATTTAAAAGTGATGTGCATAGATGGAGTGGATCTGTACAGGAGAGTTATGCTTGCTTATAATTAAACTAGGGTGCACAGGTGTAACGGTTGTACATACACCCCACAGAGATAAGATTTACTCAAACTCAGATGCCTTGTACATTTCGTTGTCACTTATAAACTGGCTCTATACGCATATTCTTTTTCCAGTCCCAAGTTTTCTTACAGAGATTTTGATAGTCTGTCACTGCTTTCTCACCGCCCTACACTACTACGTTTCCCGTGAGGCGAGTGATCTACTTTGATTAAATATGCCGATCGAAAGGGGAGATTCACCTGTTCCCAGAGAAGATTCGGAATTAAGCCCTTCCACTATTTTACATATGGCTTCTACAGATTCAGAAGATTTGCATGAAAGGGTGCCCGATTCGAGATCCAGATATGTCTATATCTCAGAAAATGACCATCAAAATTCACCACTTAATAGATCGCCACATGCTCCCACTAATATCATAGAAACGCTTACTACAGGTATTACGTCAGCTGTTGAAACAGATATAGCTGATTCTGTGGATCCTACGTTCATATCTCCAAATCCTCCATTTGCAAATGAAGAAGCACGTACTGAATCTTTTCATGTTAGGTTACCACTTTCTATAAGGAGACGATCAAGACTTGCAAATAACAACGCACCATCTAGGAGAGCAACACGTTCAAGATTACGTACAGAGCAAAATCCAACAGAAATAAGATTTGAATTAAATGATGAAACTATAAAAGTTCCACCTCAGTATTCTCCCAAAAATTCCACTTCAGATTTAGTTAAGAGTACAAGAAACGAGAACATTGATGAAATATTTATGGCTACATCAGAACTTGACTTAGATTGTGCTTCATTAAATATGTATAAAGAACATGCTGCTCATTTAGATAACAAATTCTCTGATCTTATTAAAGAATATGGCTTGATGAACTTAATGAATAAAAACTTAATGGAAAATAATAGATCAAGAAAGAATCCAACAGTAAATAATAAGAGAAATCATGATGAGATGTATTTTGGAAGGAATATAAAGTCCAGGAATACTTCCAAATCTTATAATTCAAGTTTTTTAAAGCCAGGTATGACATATTCCATTAGCTCTAATACTCCAATCTCCACAAAAATCAAGATACAGGATTGTAAAGGAACAAGTTTAAAAGGAATAATAGAGTCGGGAGAAACTGTACTAGAATTCAAAGGTTCCATTATTGATTTTCGAAATAATGATCCAAGAGTTGGAACCAAATCAGGTATTGAAGCGTCTATCTTTTCAAATTTATTAAGAAACACATTATGTTTTGATAAATCATTTTCTCAATATATTGGTCGTCATCAGAGGAATGATCCTTTTAAAGCTACATGGAAACCTTTTTATTTGGATGGCATGGGATATCTGAAGTCAAACATTTCAACAGGAGAGTCCATTCCTAGAGATAACAATGAAATAGTATTTCCTGTGTCATCAGTGTTTCATAAAGCACAAAATCTATGTGGTAATAAAGGATTTGGTTATAAAACTTTGGCTAAATGGTTTACGTTGCCGCCATTTAATGAGTTTAATAATGTACCTTCTCCACCAACTCCACCTGGGCGTAGAAGATCGACCATTAACAACCCTGAAAATGTTTTAGTATGTCAAAGTTGTCAAGATATTTTAGCACAGCAGTATGTATTGCTAGCAATGGAAATCGATCTTGAAGAATTTATGAAGAATCCTGACACAGGGAAAGATTTGAAAATTAAAAACGATATGAGATTCAAGCATCGTAGACGTTTAAGTTCTAATTTGTTCATTAGCAACTTGGCTCTTCCTGGTTCATCTGACCCTAGCTCTAGTACCGTTAATTCAACAGCTCCAAATACTTCAACTCGAGCTGGTTCAACTTCATTGCCAGCTATAAATGATAACGCCGGCTCAAATGAAAGCATCTCTTTTCTAAGATCAAGAATAAGACGCTCTTTAAATGCAGCAGACGATTTGTTGCCTGGTGTTAGAACCAGAAGAATATTCAGGTTGGTTGATTACCTTGTGCAAAGACAAGGGAGAGGAAGATTATCCACGGTACTCCAGAATGAAGAACAAAATCAAAGTTATGCTATAGGTGATAGTGGTGACATTTCTACTGATTCAGAACTTGCGTCAGAACTGGATGACGTTGAATTGACATCTGGCAATTACATGCGTTTAAGGACTGGTAATTTTGATGAATCAAGTTTATTTCGTGATACCATTGCTGATGAAGAAATGAGTGATGCAGATAGTACTAGTGATGAAGATTTGGATTATAATCGTGATGTTGATGAGTTATATAATATCGAGTTATCATCTGGAAGATCTAGACGTATTGAGAATTTGTTGTTCGAAAGAAATGTTTCTCGTGAACAGCAGCATCATCGTCGTGGATCAGTACTTGCCAAACATCTTTACAAGAATGGTGGTAAAGAGAGAAAGCTGACTTTGAAATTGTATGCTACCATAAATCGTTTAACAGGTGAGCTGAATATGAGTGTTGGTAATTTAGATCGTTGTAATTGGAGTGCTGATGCCAATAATGGAGAAATATTTGATGATCCGGAAACCTTTTTGAGTCTGTACAAAACTTTTAATGATATGGATTTAGATGATGATGATGATTATGAAGAAAATGTTGAAGTGCTAACAGAAAGTAAGAAAAAATTGTTGGCATTAAGGAAGTTTGTTACTGAAACAAAACCATATCTAAAAGAACGTATCAAGAAATTGGTCTTGTTAAATCTGATAACTAATCCTAAATTATACAACTCTTTGGTCACTGCTGCTAAATTTGATGGTGATACAGATGGAGTTTTAAAGTCTATGGCTAATAATTATGATACTGATCTCACATGGCATCCTGGAAATGTAAAGAAGAAGAAATTAAATGACGGGCAAAGCGCATTGGTCGCAGAATTTACAGCTGAAGGTAATAGTGGCGACTTAGAAGAAGAAAATACAGATAGATTGAAGATTAAGAAGTTGCTCAGTCAATATGTCGGAGAAAATCAATCAAATATTGATCCATGTAAAGTTTTGAATTTCAAACCAAATTATCATGGTAACAAAAGTAAGTTCAATTGTATGGGTAGTTTCTTCTCTTTTGATTACTCCTGAAGCAACTGCTTCGTTCTTCTTATATTTTTGTACGTCACAATGTATGTAAAGTCACTCATTAATACATTTTCATTCGTTATATTAAAATAAGCTGAACTAAATATAATTTAATCTATGTACAAGTAAAATTAAGCTAACTATAAAACAAACTTACCAGATACCACCTCTGAGTTGATCCTTCTTGCGCTGTTCCATCCATTCTTTCTTACATTCTCTATAAGCTTTGAAATACTCAACACAGACTTCTTTGTAATCTTCATCGTGATTTTCCATACATCTCACCGCCATCTTTGAACTTTCCGCACATGGGTCATAGTATCTTGATGGCTCTTTAATGATGAACCTATCTTTGTGAACTCTTTGTGTTGGCTTATCAGGATAGAATCGAAGCTCTGTTCTTTGATCTTCCTTTTTAACAAATATTGAAGCTGTTTCTGGGGTTTTTTCTTCTAGTTGACGTATCTTTTTATTGTCAAGATACTCTAATTCTTCTTTGGTAAGGGTTCCAGGAACCTTATTTTGAGCTTCGGTCTTTTCTGGCATGTCAAATGATAATATTTTTTATCGGTTTCCCACGTACAAGGTGAATCAAGAAGAGAGAATAGCTATACCAAACACTTACCAGATAATTAAATGACCACAATCAGTCAAGCGTAATCAAGAAACGGATTTATTTTACGAGCCTATTCGTTAAATTGGAAATGTACGGGTGGCCCTTAATTTTTTTTCTTTTTCAGAAAAAAAAAATTAAGACAATCAAGAGCAGAGCAGAGGAGAAGAAGTTGTTATTGAAGAATAGTACACGGTCACTATAAAGAAGAGGCGAACTTGGATATGTCAACAACGAGAGATAATAACCGAAGTTTACTGGGGACTCCTTGTAAAAGGTGTAATGAACACCCTTCTGTTGTTGTATCAAGAAAAGATAATTTCTGTAAAGAATGCTTCTTAAGGTTCATCAAAGGAAAGCAAAGAAAACAAATGTCAGATGATAGATTCAAAGTTAAATATGGTAATGATTTGGAAAAGATAGCTGCTAGTACAACAAATGTGCTATTTGCTTTGTCACTAGGTAAATCATCACTTGTTTTATTTGACATTTTGGTGGGTTTACTAGAAGAGCACTCCAGCATGCCAAGGGCTCATTTAGGTTTCAAGCTGACCGTTCTCATAATTGATTTAGAGGGTTTAGTAGAAGATGTAAAAGGTACAAAGGAAGCTCTGGACGGCCTGAAAAAATTTTATGGGGAAGAGAGATTGAAAAAGTTAAACATAAGCTTCATAATAGAAGATCCAAATTTGTTCATAAGTAACAAAGATTCTTTGAAAAAATTGACTCTCAACGAAGAGTATGAGGCATTTATATCACAGTCAGATGACACTTCTGAATTTTCTTTTTCCAGCATACTAGCTCAATGTCCAAATAAATCTACTAAGGAAGATTTTCTTTCTGTGGTAACAACAGAGCTAATTTTCAGATCAGCCATCAAGAAACACTGTTCAGTGATACTCTATGGTCATTCGATGACAAAGCTTGCAGATGATATTATTGCTCTTACTGTTAGAGGTAGAGGATCTGAGATTGCTAATAAACTAACTGATGATATAGTTAGTTACGACGGTGAAGATATATTTGTATTGCATCCATTGAGAGACGTTTTGATGACTGAAATAACTGCATACTCGAGCCTTAGTGACTTGGATCAATTTGCCATCTCTACTACTGCTAAAGGAACGGAAAAGAAAACAGCAAAAAGCAAAACGATTAATGAATTAACTAGAGATTATTTTGAAGCTATTGAATCAGATTATCCTGAAACTGTTTCTACAGTTGTCAAAATTGGAACCAAATTGACTACCCCTGTGCAAACCATATCCACAAGTCTTGATTGTAGCTTATGTCAACAACCACTTTATAATGATCCAAAGCATTGGCTTAAACAAATTACAGTGCATAATGGTGCCCCAATTAGCACAGATGAAGAAAAAGAGCTTCTCGGTCAATATTTAGCCAGCATACCTGCTAGTCAATATGTAGGTGATTCTATTAGTGAATCTGCTCCGTTGTGTTACGGCTGTATCGTGAGTCTTGGTGGATCTTCGAAAGATGGTTTTAACTGGCCGGTTAGAAGACCAACCAAACAGGAGATCCTGGACGAGTATATTCTCACAGATGATGAAGAAGAAGATTAATTACTTTTCAATAATATATAGTTCATATACTAGCACATAGTGCTCAATAATACATATATATATATTATCGCATTATGATTCACACTTTTCAGATAGCTATCATTGTAGTTTGTTTGTTTATTAGGTGGTGTATGAATAGAGTGAATAATCCTGGTTGTATTCAGTCTTTCTCAACACTATGAGTAATATTATTAGTCTTGATTACAAGTTGAAAATTAATTTGAAGCTAAAAAATCTAAAATTGCACATCAAATAAAGTTAATTTGTTTTTACCCACTAATATTATACTCATTATATCTTTTATCCCAACCTAAAAGCCATATAATCATTATATATGCTAATAAATCACAATCCTAGCACTCATACAATCCGCATACATGCCATAACATACACACATGATACCACTACTACACCGAGATTGAATACAATCACCTCAACACCTTCATTACTGATCGACATGCAACGGAGCTTCCATTAGTCGATCGACGCCAGTAGGCTGCAGAGCGAAGTTCTCCACAAAATATATAAAATTAATTTGTTTACTTTTTTTTAAGGTTCTAGTATTCTAGTATACTCTTCTTGGTTCTTCATCTATACTGTATCTAAATATTTACCCTTTACTATAGAGCGGTATAAGTGGAGAATGACTACTGCTGCTGGTGAGAACTGCCCACTCTCACCAAATGTGTAGCACCAGCTCTATGAATACCACTCATCACTACTCTTTTGACCCAGCGCTAACTTTTATTAATCTAGATTCAACCACAAGGAGTGGTTCAGAGAGTTTTACAGAGATAAGTTTACCTCTACAATAAGCAAGGTATAAGTGGAGAATGACTATGCTTTCTGTGAGACCTGCCCAATCTTACCACAAGTTTAGCTCCAGCTTTGCGAGTACCTGCTCTTCATATTATATTTTTTGTTCGTACTAAGAAATATTTTTTAATCTAGCAGTCAATAGTTAAGAAGTGGTCTTAACTGCTGGTGAGTTACCATTATCAACAGAGAAGGTATAAGTAGAGAATGGCTGCTTTTCTAGTGAGACCTGCCCACTCTTACCAAGAACTGTAGACCCAGCTCTATGAATACCTACTACTAATTTTTTGTTAGTACTAATAAATTTTTTTTAAATTTAGGACCACTTCCAAATGTTTAGATATTCTTCCGGGGCCAAGATCTAGTCCATCCAATACTCCACGTGAAAACCCGCTGTCTTCAACTTGTCTAGATCGTTCAATAATGGCCGGAATTTTTTTTTACTAGCAAAATACAGGGGAATCCCTTTCAATTTTTTTTTTGGTGTTAAAATCAACATGGTCTTATTGGAATCAGCATGCGAAGCGCTACATGGAACTACTACTAGAACGTCTCTTGGATGAAAACTGATGGAGTTATGGTCAGAAATATGAAAAATATGTTTTTTGCAAATATCTCACGAACCAGCTTGGTTGCAGCTTCCACACTCACATATAAGTAACCTCCCCGTCTATAGTTTCATTACGTACCAATATATTTCCCGTAACTCCTCTGGATCGTCTGTAAAATCGATTTTTAGTAAATTCAGGGTCTGAAATGGGGGTATTCGTCTTTTTGGTAAATTGTGGCCGCAGTAGAGAAGATTCTTATTCGATAGGTATACAGTGGCTGTGGATGAGCCATCTGCATCACATACTAACCCCAGAAGTGCATCAGAACTACCAGTCACAAGTTATGGCCAAAAAACTGTTTCCCATAGTTAACGAGAATCCATTTCCTGGGCGCAGTTCGTATCCAGTAGGTTCAAACAAAAGGGGATTGGTAAGAGCAGCACAAGATGTATCTCTGCTAGAAACAAGAAGTAGCCAACTACTGCAGTCGTGGAATTATTGCAGCTTAAAACTCACCATAGTTAAGCACAATGTGTCCTGCTGGGTTCAGTATATTTGCAAAAAACGTGTACGATGTTCCAATCGGTAGAGCTGGTCACGGAGTATCACTTGAGGAGGTAACTCAGAGTTCGGTACTACTTCCACAAAGTTATTAAACCCCAAACATTGCACTTTTAAGAAGATGCACTAAATCCACTGATTAAGCGCCAGCCTTAATTCCTGCTGTACTCTCTTGGGTGTCTACTTGTAGACCTCGACGAGCAGGTTCTGGTGCACTTCGAAACTCGGCAATCGGAGCTCTGTAGCGTTCACAATCTAGATTTTTGTATTCATCATGGTTTGAAACAGAAGAATCAGAAAATCTTGGTGGTTACCTTTTGAAAATTTGGAAAAACTAAAATCACTGATTAAAGCTAACAACTACTATCATTAGACATTATCAAACAATTTCATTTTTCTAAATTAATTTTGAACCGCTTTCTGACTTTCAAACATGAAGCTGCTCTGTGACACGTGCTCTATCTGGATCACTTGCTAAATGTCTGAGGACTACTCTCACTCGTCCTCTATTCATCAATTTATGAAAATACTTTAACAGTGTCTGGCGCGCCAACCAAACATCACTGTGTAGTCTTGGATAGCTAGTCTGATAGCCCTGAACTTCCTCTTCAAAATGAGCCCAGAAACTCGTCTCCACTGTAAATATGAAATTTGGGCCCAAAATGGTGTATAGTATAGCTAGCTCCAAGATCAAATTAATTTATAACTCAGAGATCCGTTCCTCATTTTCATTTTCAAATTCAAAATCGAAAACTAAATCCTAAAACTAAAACTCATTTGCAAAACTAAGGATTAGCCATCCTCTGATTAGATTTCTAGAATTTTCTCTGGTTTGCCAGACCAAACTTTAATCCTTTATAGCTCCATTTCAGCTATAAAAGTGTCTAGTTTTTGAATAATCAATAATCCTTTTATACCTATTGAACCATTGAAGAGCGCTTGTTTTTCTGCATCCAACCGATGTTACCTTGTGAAATACAATTAAATAACGATCAAAGCGCCGGCCAAAACACTGCCAAGTGCTCCCTAGCCTTGTTCATCTCCCACTAAATTAAAAAACCCCAGCGGCTCACTTGTTCACTAAGCGCCTGCAACAGCTAACAACCTTCCTGATCTCTCTTCATCTTTGAGATCCTACCCTTATTGACCCGTAGACGAGTGACAGAAGGCCGATCGACGGGTTTGACAATTTGAAGTTCCTTTGAATATAGTGCCTGAAAACCCTGAGGTAGGGCAGTGATCTTGGTTTGATTGTTTTCCTGCAGACGTTACAACTGATTCAAAGATAATAATAGGGTGAAATGGACAGATATCCGGTTGAACTGACGTCCTTGTTGTCACCCTTGGTAATAGTGCAAGGCCTAGGGAAGAATGGATTACCAGAGGGTACTCTGCAGCAGGAAAATGTTCAAGAAACGTCAGTCAAAGTATCTGATAAGTCTATTAAATTACCTGACATCACAGATGAACGTAATCCATTCTATGAGCAAGTTCAAGTAAGCGGGGAAGTAACTATACGTGATTTACCTATTGTGCAGGCTGCTTCCGGACTGGAGCTCGTGTCAACTCTTCAACAGTACAACGATGGAGACAATGTATGGTACACCGAGTTAGATCAGCCAATTGGTACTAAAGGATATTCCAATATTAAATTTAGAATAAAGTTTGTGGAGTTGGACTATAGACTACCAGTCATGGTCCCCAAGTCTTCTAGCTCATCTACACCTACCAGTGAGACAAGCACTCTTAGTGAAGATACGAATGAGATATCAAATTCACCACTTTCTCCTTTTAATCCCAATTCTGATCTGCACAATAGCGTTCTTTCTTTACATTGGATACAGAAGTACAGAGAAGTATGCCCCTTTGTTTTTATAGCTGTACATGAGTTGGACACAGAGGTTTCCAAGGTCGATGAAGTTGCAGAGGCTGACACAAAGCTGGCTGAAGAAATAAATGCAATTAAACAGCAAATTACATCACGCGGAATACGATTCATTTCTATAATAGTATCATCTAGATCTACATTACTGAATCCAGACCTCGAAGAGAGAATTGAAATACTTCGAAAGGCTACAAATCTTTCTGCTCGTTCAGGTTTGCTGTTTCTTCCTGCAGGAACCCAAAGAGAGCTGGATAACTTTGTCATGTCCATAATGCTTTTGATCAAACCGTGGTCAATTGAATTTTGTAACTCACTCGAGAAAAGAATAAAGAAGAAAACAGCTAAAGGTCCAAAAAACCATAATTACAACTTAGCATTTTGGGAGGCAAGACAGGCTGTTAAGATATCTGTTGTTAATCAAATGAGAGGTGTTTCAGAAAATGCTATAAAATCAATGGAATTTGCTTATGAGAAATTGATAGAGGCCATCAAAGTGCTTCAAATCCCTAATGAAGAAAGATGGGTAGAATTGAGATTATTACTAGATTTTACTGGCTTCAATATTACGAGACTTTACCTGTTATTGGGAGATGCAAATATGGCATATAAAAAATTTGATATCCACATACAGAATATCCTCGCCATCTTGACTTACAAAGGTTTTGGATACAAAACATACCCTGTAATATCATGGTTATCTTTACAATTAACCTGGTTGTCACAATTAGTAGAATCAGTACCTGAATCTATTGTTCCAACGGATAGAGCATGGCAACCGTATACACTACAGAACTCCAGATGGCATCACATGGCAGACTTACCAATGGCTAATGCATTTTCGATGCCTCAAGGTGGCTATCTTTATTTACAAGCAGTGTCTCTTACCAAGAGAAGAAAGCTCCAGGCATTGCACCAACAATCCGAGGTCGCTAGCTCCACTGATTTACATAATGATTGTTATATGTCTCTCCATTTGGAAGATGAATTAGCTTTTGATTATGATAGTTTATGTATCAAACTATTAGGGGGAGCTCTTGAAAGTTTTGGTAGAGCAAAGAAATCTAAGTTCAATAGAGCCGAGTCATTTGTTTATTTCCAACTCGGTGAAGGATATTTTGCCAAAAAGAATTATGGTATGTCAATCAACAATTATATAGTAGCTCTATCAATTTTGAAAAACGAAGACTGGGAACATATTGTTTCAATAGCATTACTCAGATTATACAAGTGTTCAGTGAAACTTGGAAACTTCAAAGATGGATTACAATACTTTCTTCAATTATGCTGTTTGAGAGAACAATTCTTAGAACCCTCGATTATTAAATTCCTTAATCCATGGAAAGAGCTACCCAATGAAACCGAATGCATCAACTTTAAGCCAGACTCAGGCAGATCACTATTTGAAAGTTCTGTAACCTTTCAAAAATTGTCTTACTCACTTTCGGAAAAAGTGAAATTGCAAGTATACTTAAAACCAACAGCAAATTGTCTTTTGAAAAATGTACATATTTCCTCAATTAGCATTGAGTTTTTATCTTCTATGCCAACTTTAATTATCAAACATGATCCTAACCAACCTGACCAAGCATTCACTCTCATTGATGATTTTGTTGGAGAATACTCTGAAGAGCTAGAGAAAGATGTTGTCATATGTTATTCCAACTTGAACCTTGAAGATATGAATTCCGTCAGAGTAATGGAGTTAAATCTATCACCTCATAAGATAGGAAGGTTCTCTGTCTCTTCTGTTTCCATGGCATGCGCTGCAGGAACTTTGAAATTCAACTATAGTTTGCCATTAGTTAAAACTCCTTGGCAACGTAAACATCATTGGTATAGAACTAATAATGACGAAACAGTTTCTTCAGATATAATAGCTTTGGATGACCCTCATGTTGCTGAAATCATGCCCAATGATCCTAAAGTTGATTTCAATGTTGAATATTCTGATTTTGCATATTCTGGTGAGATGTTCCCTATCGTTATAAAAACTTATAACAAAGATGTTGATTCATTTGGTATGAAGTTTAATATTGTTGCAAAGAGATCATTAGATAAGGAGTTTAATGTTTTGGAAACATTTTGGAATGTTAATGAAAATTACAATGTTGAAGATTATTCTGCCCTATTCACTGCCCCTACATTAGAAGTAGCATCTCAACAGAGTCATGTGGTATTTGTGAAATTACCTTCTTTAGTTGAACAAAATGACATTCTAGCTGTGGATCTGACCGTATCATACTTTGTGGGAAATGACTTGAATATTAAGGTTGATAAGAAAAAGAAGTTAGAAATTCCAATAAAGTCAATATTTGGTAGTAACTTTGTGGTTTCTCCAAGAGTACGCGAAGGCGATATTCCATCTGCATTTTTTATTAATGAGAATAGTAAAGCACTTCCACTACATCAAAGATTTTGGTCTGGAGTTACAACATTAACTTACAACTGTGACACAGACGAAGAGATTGAAATTACTAAATGCGGCTTCAGTATAACTGCAGCTACTCCAGGTGCTATTTGCGAATATGCCGAGGAAACAAATTTTCCATCATTCGTACTATCCAAGACCCAGAATAAAGTTCTTGAGCAAAAGTTTATTACTTACATTAGTGATGGAAATTTGAGAAGAACTGTCAATACGGAAGTTAAGATAGACATAGAATGGAAGAGAAAAGGAAATGCCAAAGTTTTGCCTAGTAACTATTCGGCAACTATTTGGAAAGGTGTACTTCCCCATATGGATCCTAGGGCTCTTGTTAACATCATAAAATCAGATAACAACGCAAAGAGTTTTATTCTTGAATTCACAATTGAAAATCCAACATCAAGGATATTTCAATTTTCAACATCTCTATTACAAAGTGATAATTTCAGAATCTTAGGAGTCAAGAATCATAATTTTTCAGTTCTACCGTTCATGAGCCAAGTTGTGAGATATGATGTTTTGATATTAAATGTTTATGAAAAGTTGCTGAAGTTACCTGAGTTCAAAATTTATGATCTAAATTACAAGGTATACCTTCCTTGTCTCGTTGTCACTGCTGATATAGAAGTACAAAGCAATGGCCACTACATGATCAACAACATGCTTGTATAATACCCATTTACATAGATAGATATCACCTAAAAATTAAATTGATCGTTTCACTACGATGACTCTCAGATTTTTTTCTCGCTTCCTTGAGCAACAGATTCGATTAAGCTAATATTTTGATGTTCATCAATTGTTGATGAATTGAGTCCTTATTCTAGTGATAAAACTGATTTAATACTCAATAAGGAACAATGTCAGAAGTTAAAGTTGAAACAATTACTCCAGGTAAGTTAATCCAAGTAAAGTATTGGGCAACTCGGTCAATTAAGCACGGAGCAACTTTCTTGCCCTCAATGAATATATACGAGAGTTTAAGTACTAATAATTGATTCCCTTATACATGCTACAGGTGATGGTAAAACCTTCCCAAAATCTGGTGACTTAGTCACTGTTCACTATACCGGTACTTTAGAAAACGGTAAGAAATTTGATTCTTCAAGAGATAGAAATAAGCCATTCCAATTCTATCTTACTTCAGGTACTGTCATTGAAGGTTGGGTTCGAGGTATCCCAAAATTGTCATTAGGTGAAACTGGTAAATTAACCATTCCAGGTCCATTAGCTTATGGCCCTCGTGGTTTCCCAGGTTTAATTCCTCCAAATGCTACTTTAATTTTTGAAGTCGAATTATTAGGTATCAACTAAATATAATATATATGAAATAATTCATCTATCTATTTTACATATTTGTACATAACTTATTTATTTCTAGAACTACGTCTTGTCGTTGGAGTCGGCTCTGGAGTCTTACCTCTTGTTGATCTTGTTGTTGATCCTGTCACTCTTGGTGTACCTCTAGCAGCAGGTGTAGCAAATTGTGCCTTTTTAGGTGTTGCAGCAACTTTAGCTTTCTTAACAGGTGTTTCCTTAGGTACAGAAGACTGCCTTTTATATCCTCTTCGAGGAGTCTCTTCAGCTTGTTCTCCATCCTCTTCTTCTTCATTTTCATTCTCTTCCTCACTTTCTCCAGATTCCTTATCAGCTTCACTTTCTTCTTCTTCAGCAACGGCTTTTCTTCTTCCTCTTTTTGAAGCAGATGAGGGTGTTTGTGGGACAACTTTTTTCGGGGTTGCAAAAGCACCTTTTATTTTTGGTATACGATCTTCAGGTTCAGATGATTCTTCCTTCTTAGGTTTTCTTCCTCTTTTTGCAGGGCGTTGGTCTTGTTCATCGTCACTACTATGTTCAACTTCGTATGCAGGTACTCTTGAGCTTCTTTTTATTTTTAGTGTCTCTTGAACTTCTGGCTCAGATTCAGATTCTGGATCAGCATTAGCACTCTCATTATCTTCTTGTTTAGGCTTACTACGTCCTCTGCCCCTCTTTGGTTTTGGTGTTTCATCCTTGGATTCATCTTCCTCGTCTTGAGCTTCTGTTTCTGCGACCTCTGTTCCCTCTTCATGTTCAACCTTTGCCTTTCTACCTCGCTTTTTAGGGGTTTCAGATTCACCATCATTGCCATCTTTTAGTGATTTGGCTTTTCTGCCTCTCTTTGGTTTTAATTCTTCTTCAGCTTCATCCTCTTTCTCTTCTTCTCCATCTCCACCTGCTTCTTCATCCTTTATCAATTCGGCTTCATCCTCTTTCTCATAAAACTCGAGCGCCTTGGGTTTTCTACCTCTTCTCGGCTTAGGTGTTGCCTCACTTTCGGCTGCTGTATCTTCTACATCAATTGTAACCGCTTCAGAAGTATCATCCACCTTTGACCTCCTTCTAGTTCTTGTATTAGGAGTGTCGTCAACTTCTGAAAGAGTTTCTTCAATTCTCACTGATTTTGGCTTTCTACCCCTCTTTTTAGAAGGTGTCTCCATGTCAGCACCTTCAATAACAGAAATATCATCATCCTCATGTGCCTCTTTCTTGATAGGAGCTGGAGTCTCAGGTTCTTCATCCTTTTTGCTTCTTCTTCCTCTTCTTGGTTTTTCTACTTTCTGTTCTTCTTCTTCCACAGCTGTATTCTCTACATCTTCCTTCTGGTCCTCTTTTTCTTCCTCTTCTTCTTTCTCTTTTTCTTCTTCTTCTTCCTCCTCCTCCTCCTCCTCCTCCTCTTCTTCTTCTTCTTCTTCTTCTTCTTTTTCTTCTTCTTCTTCTTCTTTGATCTTGTGTTTGGAATTCTCTTCTTTTTCAGCTTCTTTCTCAAAGGATGGCTCTCTTGATTCATCTGAGTCCTCTTGATCCAATTCACTGAGTCCTTTTAAATCATAATACACACTTAGACGCTCCATTATGTCATTTGCTTTCACTTTGGAGTAACTTTTACTTGATAGCTCTTCGTTTAGTTTGTCCAAAAGGGTGTTCATGCTCTTTTCAGAATTGCTACCTATTGGCTTGTGATAGCACACGTTTCTCAGGAGTATGAGATCCTCTGGTCTTGACCACTCTCTCATTTTTGTCTCCGTTGTATTAGATCGCTTGACTTCTACTTTACAAAGACTCTTCTGCTATATAACAACACTACTCACTTATTATAACTAGCTCGCAATTAAAACACACCGACAGTCGCTGAAAAGCGACTGGCTCTTAATACAGTTACCCTCCCAATATTTTTTCACTACAACCGTTCTCACTGAGCAGTGAAAAATTCGTTGAAAATCAGCTACTCTATTTGAGTAGACGAGGTAGATATCGATATCCATCTACTGTGATACTTCTCTAAGGTAAACTTCTGTGAACATCTGAATAAATACAACTACCAGGATGCCAAAGAGGACACAGAATATGTTCTCCCTCACGAGAGGTAGAGTTCGTACTTCTTGGAACAAACATAATTTGTTCAATCTTTACAAGAGAAAACCAGTACCAGCTTTCACATATATGACTTTATATCAACAGAAATGGGAATCTAAAGCAGAAACCAGAGCATACCACGGTGAGCACTTGACTGAAAACAGATGGCAATCTATCTTCCAACCTAAATTAGAAGGTGTCGCTCAATTAGATGCATCCCTCCGTGGAGGTCAAACTGATCCAACGCCAATGGTAGCTCAAACTTTTGCTGCTTTGGAGAAGAGATTAGATTTCGTTTTGTTTAGATCAATGTTTGCATCTTCCGTAAGACAAGCGAGAAAATTCATATTAACTAAACATGTCAAGGTTAATGGTGTTACCATTGTGCATCCAGGCTATACTTTAAAACCAGGTGATGTCTATTCCGTTAATCCTGATAGAGTGTTAGAAGCATTAGGTCAAAAGAAACCAGGTTTAAAAGAAAGTTATCAAATTGATAAAGATCAAGTCATTAACTGGGCTAATTTCATAAATGCAGCAAAGCAAAATCCCACTGAAGTTTTCTCAAAATACGAAAACAAACGAAAAGAATTTGAAAAATTATACGAAGGTAGATATAATCCAAATCATGCTGAAAAGAATACGTCTGAAAGTAGATTTGCTGGTATCAACGAAGATGTCTTAAAAGATTTATCAAAGAAACAAAACGCAGTTACCAGAAATACTGTCTTCAAAGATATTCTAAAAGTGATAAAAAAGAATAGAGAATCGGTTACAGTTGATACTTTCAAAGAAGAGTTCAATGATAACTTATCAGCTAAATGTTACAAAGTGTACGAATTACTTGGAGAAAACAACAAGATCTTCGATATTCCAGAAAGTGAAATAGATGCCGAGATTTCAAAGTACTTCCCAGCTTTTGTGAACGGTAAAGCTCAAACAGAAGCTTACGATGGTGCTAAAGAAAGAAAAGTCAAACAAGTCATATCAGAAATTCGTGAAAATATCCTCACAGATATACGTAAAGATCATTACAGTTCCAACGGTGCTAGTGATGACAATGCATCAAAGATAGAAGCATGGTTAGCAAAACTCAAGAAACACCCAAGAATTCCAGAATGGAGTGAAGTTGAAGAAAAAGGTCAGTATTTCTTACGTTTACCTTGGCAAAATGGTGTGTTTGGTAGATTAGATGCTTCTAAACCATACTTTACTCCATGGAAACCAAGACAATTTTTAGCCCCATTTGCTATTTTACCAAAACACCTTGAAATCTCATTCAAGACTTGTCATGGTGTATATTTAAGAGATCCTGTTGCTAGACCTGGTGAATCTGAAGTTATTTCACCATTTGGTGAACAAATTCAAGAACGTGCTTATATGTACTATGTTAGAAAAGGTATGTAGTTACTTTTATTAAACAAACTCATGTAAATAAATTATAATTCAATATATTGATCATAAATTAGTTAATCATAGTAAAAAAATAAATTAAAAAACTAAAATAAATTGAAAGATTTTTTAGATCGCTTCATTCAAGATAAATGGGTTTACTTACATATTTCCTCCATAAGTGATGTATTGCATATGACAAGATTGAACAGATTGCTTCTCAACCTCCTTGAGAAGTCATTAAAGTCACATGAGCAAGCGAAGTTGGAATTATCATGGATAATGAAGGAACTGCCATCTTCAAAATGGGAACAAGCATGTACAGAAAGATCTATGCATAAACCACTTCAATATATTTTAGGTACTCAGCCATTTGGTGAATTGGAAATCAAATGTAAAGAAGGAATACTCATACCACGAAATGACACAGAGGAATGGTGTTCTGCACTAATGGATGAGATTGCAAGACAGAAGCTGAAAGATTTCAAAGTGATGGATATGTGCACTGGATCAGGATGTATTGGTTTGTATTTCAGTCAATTTCCTGAAATCTCACAAGTTCATGGATATGACATTAGTTCTGGTGCAATTGAACTATCCAAAGATAATTTTGAACATAATCAAAATGTTGTGAATCCATCTTGCGAAGTGAAATTTACACAGGTCGACTTATTGAACTCATCATTTTCCTTTCCATACTATGATCTAATATTGTCGAATCCTCCATATATACCGATAGAAGATATGAATGAAGAAGGTGGAGTGGAAAAATCTGTGCAGATGTATGAACCAAAGTTAGCTCTTGTTGGAGATTTGGAATTCTACACGGCTTTAGTTGAAAAACTGATTGTACCTTGTAGTCCTAAAGGCTTTGTCTTTGAGTTAGGTTATAAGAGACAGGCTGAGCATACTATCAAGTTAGTACGTAGAGCAAGTGATAAATGGAGTTGTGGAATAAGGTATGACTCTAGTGGGAATGTAAGAAATGTGGTAGGTTGGCAAGAAAGTCTGAATCTCAATTTGGAAGCTATCTGTGATGAAGTTATGTAAACGATGTCTTGTAAATATAAATTAATCGATTGAATGGAATCTATAAACATTAAATAAGTTCTATGTAATACTTCTAAGCTTCTGTAGCTTGAACTTCTGGTCCAACACTTGGAGAAGCACTTTCTTTTTCAATTTTTGTATCAGCACTATCAGAGGAATTCAACTTCTTCTTCTTTATACCTCTACCAACAGCAGTAATACCGCCTTCTAATGGTATCACTCTAGTGCCCCATAGAAGGAATCCACCACCTGATCTACTTGTCATTAATGGATGTAGTCTACCTGGAATGGTTTGATATAATCTAACTTTAGTTTCGTAAATATTAGGAGCAAGAACTCGAAGATCTTTAGCCAGTTTATGATTCAATTCAATCAATACTTCTTTGTATTGGCTATAGACTACGATTGCTCTTGACCCAGCTAATCTTGAAATCACTCTTGGTACCATTGTTACAGGATTAAGAGTGGAAACTGATACAAATCCATCAAAATTATTTGTCTTTACAAATTCTAAAGATTCATTAACTTGTTGTGCTTTTTTCATCTTACGCAAAAATTGTTGTCTTTTGTTCTTTGGCAAAGAGGATAAAAATTCATCTTCATATTGCGGTACTTTCACTGTTTCATTCTCTGGTTCAAGAAATTGTAACCAATTGATTGGTTTAACCATTGCGTTAATTTCGTCATCTGTGTAGCCTGCATTTTTCAACATTATTAAGTTTGGTTGGTCATTTTCATGAAGTAAAGTTATTGTACCTTTACCTTTCATTCTCTCAAGTAATGCATATGCTATTAATCCACCGGTTTCATCGATTAACAAGTAGTTACCACCAGGCATGATATTCGCATATGTCATCATTAAACCTAAAGTTTCTTCACTCAAATCAAGCACTCTGGAGGAATCCTTCTCCTGGTAGTAGTATTTGAGGAGTAATGAGGAGCTCATGAAATCAAGAGTGAATCTACGAGTGAATTTTTTTTGCTTTCTGGTTAAATATTTTTCTTGTGAGAAGACAGTTTTCTTATCAAAGGCTTCGTGATTTTGGATCATTTTTTCAATAATAGCCTTAGCATCACCAGATTTCTTCATTTCTTCAATCTCACTGGCAGTTAAACTTTGGATCTTAGATCCAAGATCCCTTAGATCCTTATTGTTTTCTGAGCTCTTGGAAAGTAATTTGATTAAATCATCTGGCTCTGGGGTACCTTCTTCTGCAGACTCGTCTTCTTTATCGAGACCAAATGCAATACTTTTCACTGGAACAACATTTTGACCATTTACTATTTCAAAACTCTGTCCATAATTGTATCCAAGAACTCCATCTACTGCGAATGATCCAAATTTTCCCAAACTAACTACTCCACCCGGTTTCAATTGGACGCATCTCATACCACCTGATGGCACAGTGAGAATTGCATACTCGTTGGCAAGCATCACCTGGTCTTGCTTGACACATGGGAGTTTCTCTATGGTAGTCATACTCTATATATGTTCAACTGTAGTCTATGATACCTCTCAAACAAGTACACCTTCTCTTGCAATCACAAGAAAATCTGAAATTTTTTAGGTATGAAAATTTTAAGCCTGTGACATCCTTGCACTTCATCGCTTCAATTTTTCAGTTTAAAAAGAAAGAAAAAAAAAATTCAATTTTCAGATGCACGACTAAAAAAATTTTAAAAAAAAAATTGATAAAAGATTCAAGTAAGACATAGAATACTTCATTTGGTTTGATTAGCTTTATAGTATACATATTGCATAGAAATATAACAATGGGTAGAAGAGCTAAGAACAAGCAAGGATTGCCACCAACTCTTGATGAGTTTCAAGCTGGTAAGGCAAAGAGTGAAGCTAAGAGACAAGCAAAAAGAGCAAGAGTTGAGCCACCTGCTTTAACCCCAAACTCAAAGAAATCAAAGACCAATTCTTCCACTTCCAAAGGTAAGAAAGTTAAGAAGCAAATTCCAGACGAAGAAGTCGAACCAGAAGACTTACCAGAAGTTGATCTTGAGGAACTTTCAGCCGCTAAGAAATCTTTATTTGACGACTCTGATGAAGAAGAAGCTGAAGATGCTTTTGAAACTCTCGAGGATTTAGAAGATGAAAACGACGACTTCGAAGGTGAAGACTTTTACGATTCTGAAGAAGAAGGTAGAGAAAAACCTTTTTTCTCTGATGATGAAGATGAAGAAGAAGTTGAACAATTAAACGCTGCTAATATGGAAGAGTTCTCAAGAAAATTAGATGAAGAAAGAGCGCAAGAAGAATTAGAAGCCGAAGAAGAATTGTTACAAACTAATATTGCTCAACCAAGAGCTAAGATTTTACCAACAGCCGAAGAAGAAGAGGAAATTGCATCAGGTCCACAAGATTTGACCATGGTCCGTACCCGTATGTTAGAAATTGTCAAAGTTTTAGAAGACTTTAAGAACCTCGCTGAAGAAGGAAGAAGTAGAAGTGAATACTTAGACAGATTAATCAAAGATATATGTGAATATTTCGGTTATACTCCAATGTTAGCTGAAAAATTATTCAACTTATTCTCTCCAGCTGAAGCAATGGAATTTTTTGAAGCAAATGAAATTCATAGACCAGTAACGATCAGAACCAATACTTTAGTTACTCGTCGTAGAGAATTAGCACAAACTTTAGTTAACAGAGGTGTCAATTTACAACCTATTGGTCCATGGACTAAAGTTGGTTTACAAATTTTTGATTCTCAAGTTCCAGTTGGTGCTACACCTGAATATTTAGCTGGCCACTATATCTTACAAGCTGCATCATCATTTTTACCAGTTATGGCTTTAGCTCCGCAAGAAAACGAACGAATTCTTGATATGGCAGCTGCTCCAGGTGGTAAAACTACATATATATCTGCATTAATGAAAAATACCGGTTGTGTCTTTGCTAATGATTCAAATAAAGCAAGAACCAAATCTCTGATCGCCAATATTCACAGATTAGGATGTACTAATACTATAGTCTGTAATTATGATGCTAGAGAGTTCCCAAAAGTTATTGGTGGTTTTGATAGAATTTTATTAGATGCCCCATGTTCAGGTACTGGTGTCATTGCTAAAGATGAAAGTGTTAAAGTTTCAAGAACTGAAAAAGATTTCATACAAATTCCACATTTACAAAAACAATTATTATTATCAGCTATTGATTCAGTCGACGCTAACTCTCCAACTGGTGGTTATATTGTTTATTCTACATGTTCTGTTGCCGTTGATGAAAATGAATCTGTTGTTGATTACGCTTTAAGAAAGAGACCAAATGTTAAGCTTGTTGAAACTGGTTTGGCCATTGGTAAAGAAGGTTTTGTTTCTTACAGAGGTAAGAAATTCCATTCAAGTTTAAGTATGACAAGACGTTATTACCCACATACATATAACGTTGATGGTTTCTATGTTGCTAAGTTCAAGAAATTAGCACCATCTCCACATGACACTTCCAAAGCTGGTGCAAAAGAAAAGGAAAGTGCTGCATGGGCTGAAATTGAAAAAGAAGGTCTTATCCATGATGACTTTACTTCTTTCGACAATGATGAAGATAAACAAATTATGAAAGAATCAATCAAATTGAGTTTGAAGAGAAAAGGTATCAATCCAGCTAGTGTTAATATCGATAAAAAGATTGAACAAACTACAAAAAAATGATTACTCTATATTTAAAATGATAAATTTATATAGCAACACTTAATGTACATTAATTTCTTATATTTTTTTACATATTTTATCTTATATATATCTATGTAATTCTACAACTTAATGAACCCGAGGTTGTTTTCTTTCATGTATTCGGGACCCATCTCTTCGTATTCCCTCTTTGTGATATAGCACTGTTGGGCTTCTGCACTGGTTGAATATTTAGCCATACCTCTCCATGAGTCTAATAGAGGATCTTTAGCACGACGAACGTTCAATAATGAACCAGAAGGTAGGAAAGAAGTAAAATCATTATGAAGTCTCTCTTCAAAATTTTGAAACAATGCTTGTCCACCGGTGACAAAAATATCTTTTAATACTTCATTTGTATCATCACCTGAAAATCCCTTTTCACCAGGTAATCTTCTCAATAACGTATCTTCAGAAATTTCAGAAATACCAGCTTGGTCAATACCCGCAATAGCAGGTTGAAATAATATTTCAGGAACTCTTATTCTTTCGACATTAAGATGGATTTGATGTTGTTGATGTGAATCTTCTGGGTCAAACGGTCTTGGTCCTCTTAAGAATCTATGAAGTATACTTTTTTTCCAATCAAATTGTCTACCTAAGGTATCTTCAACGGTAAATGTTGGATCAAATTCCAACAATTCTTCTTCAAGTTTCAAGATAGCTTGTTCTTCTTCCTCTTCTTCTTCTTCGTTATCAACGTTTGCTATATCTCTATAGATGGCCCAATCATCATCATTAGCACCAAATGTATCATTTGGATCGTTATCGATGGTAGCATTTGCATTTCCTCGTTTTCTACCACGTCCGTTACCATTACTTGGACCTTCATCATCGGCTAATGAAGCAATATTTTTCATTCTTATTTGCGCAGCTCTTGATTTTCTATCCGTCAGTTCTTCTTTTAACTTCTTTCTTTCCTTTTTCTTTGCTATTAATTCTTCTAATTTTCCTCTTCTATCGGAAATCCAGCCTGCTAAGTCTGTTTCTCTCCATTTTCTTTCTTCTTCTGCTTGTTTTTCTGCTTCGAGTCTAGCAGCTTCCTTTTCTTGTTTTGCTCTTTGTCTGGCATCGTAATTAGCCTTCATTAATCTTTGTTTTCTCTTCTCTTTGATAGATTGCTCGTCCAATTCGGAATCTGGGATTTCTATCAATGGAAAGCTTGGAGGTAAATCTTCACCATTTTCATCACCTAAATCTTGATTTCTCGCTTTTTTCAAGACTCTTTCCAAGTTTGCAACATATTTGTTCAAGTCCGCTTCGTCATCAAAACCTTCTGTTCTTAAGGTACTAATTGTATCTTTTTTATTCAACTTAGTCAACTTTTCTTTTAGTTCCATATAATATTCATAATCTTTTTCCTTTTGAACTAATTTTTCAAGTCTTGATTTTTGAGCTAAAGCTTGCAATTTCTTAATACCTTCTCTTCTCTTTTCAGCTTCTGCTGCTAATTCTTCCTCTGTCTTTTGTGGTTTGATAATTTCAACAAAGGGAGCCTCTAAGACAATGTCATTCTTTTCAAGGTTATCTAAATCAAGATAGTTCTTAATTTCCTCTTTATAATTTTTTGAAACGTAACAATAATCTTGAATCATATTACTAATCTGATAAGAATTGATCTTTGTAGGAAAATATGGATATTTCAAGCCAATAAAATTAGAGAGATAGTTAACTGCTTGATTCCCACCCCAATCGATACGTTTAGTAATATTTATCAATGGTTTGCTGTCAACAACCGGGATGATATGGGTCGCCTCGTGACCTGTACCAATAACAAGACCACTTTTACCGTTATTATAGTAAAAACTGAATAATGAATCAGCACCAAAAGTTAACTTTGGGATATTATAGCCTTCGTATAATAATTGCATCATGTTTGATCTTTGTTGGAAAGGAGTAGCTAATAATTCATTCATAACTATAGGATTATCAACACCACCATTCGAATTGACTCCTAAATGTGTAAAACTGTAATCAAAAAGATATTCAATTGCATCCCAATTTGCAATCATTGGACCATCAAATGGAGATCTAATACTTGATTTCATTGAAGAATCAAGAAATACATCTGAACCTAATAAAGTTAAAGTCTTATTAGCCTTTCTATCTCTATATCTTGATATCAATGATGGGAAAGTATTACTTGGAGATGATTGATTAGCCATCCCTATTCTCATTGTTGAACGACCAAGATCAATTGCAATTGGAACACCAGCTTGATAATCATGGTAGAAAGGTTCAGAATCCTGAGGTAACACAATGTCTTTCAAAGGGTATATTCTTTGAGGGGGTAGAGGAGTCTCTTCCCTTGAATTGTTTGATGTCATTGTCTTGCTATCCATCTCTGTGACAAATAAGCTTATGGATGCGCTCAGAGCTAATCTTTCAAATTACACATCTTCTTAACTTTACATGTTGAAGAAAATTGTAAATTTCGGGAGTGTGAAAATTAATCAATTTGAGATTACCAAATTTCTAGCTAGGTGATAAATAGCTAAAACTACAGTGATCTTTTCAAGGAACAGGGGGATAAGATCAAATATTCTACGTTATTATTATCAAATACATCAATTGAAGGCTAAGAAATGTCTAACGAAACATTTTCCATCCATGGGTACAATCTTGTCACTCTCTTAAAACGGTATGTGTTCAATTGAACTAATTGATTTACGTGTATCCAATGCGATGATCATTGTTTTAAATATACTAACATTTTATATTAATACAGTCTTGAAGCAGCCACTGCTCGTTTGGAAGACGTCACTATATTCCAAGAGAGTGCTGTTGGTAGTTCTGGCTCCACCGATGGATCCAAAGAGATGAGTGGTGTCGAATCAGCCGGTGCTGTTGATTCAGGATCATCTAGTGCTACTCCTGTTCCAGCTGCTCCAGTTGTTGAAGAACTTCCTGCATCGATTAAAGCTTTTGATGTATTCTTAACTGAATTTGTTGAACCATACGTTACACTTTCCCAACAAATCGATCCTTTGGTTGCAGAACAAGCATCATTATTGAAAGAAGCGTTTCTGAAAGAACGTGATTTCTTACTTGCCGCATCAAAATCAAAGAAAGTTGAAGTTACAGATCCAAAATTTGCTAAGGCAATCACACCAATCAATGAAATCATTATGAAAATCGTTGATTTGAAAGATTCCAATCGTACATCAAAATTCAATAATAATTTAAGTACAGTTTCAGAAGGTGTACCAGCATTAGGATGGATATGTACCAATACACCAGTCTCTTTTATTCCAGACTTCAAAGACTCTGCTCAATTCTGGTCAAATAGAATTCTGAAAGAATTCAAGGAAACTGATCCTGTTCAAGTTGAATGGGCACAAACTTTTATTAAGATTTTTGATGGCTTAAAAGCATATGCTAAAGAATTCCATACTACTGGTCCAACTTTCAACCCTCAAGGTGGTGATTTCGAAGAAGCCTTGAAAGGTTCTGAAGCCGCTTCTGCTGCAACTCCTGCTCCTGCTGCACCTGCTCCCTCTGCTGGTGGTCCACCTCCACCACCACCTCCTCCTCCAGCATCTGTCTTCGAAGTTAAGTCTTCTGAATCTGCTCAAGAGTCAGCTACTGGTATGAGTGCTGTTTTCAGTGCATTGAACAAAGGTAGTGATATTACTGCTGGATTGAAGAAGGTTGATAAATCTCAAATGACACACAAGAATCCAGCATTACGTGCAGCATCGACAGTTCCTGCTAAGAAGGAAGTCCCAGTTCCGCCAAAAAAGCCAACTAACTTAACTAACAAGAAGCAAGTTACAGCCAAACCACCAAAGAAAGAACTTATTGATAGCAAATGGATTGTATCAAACTTTGATAATGTTTCTGATATGATTGTTATCGAAGGAGAAATGCAACAAAGTGTATTTATTGCCAATTGTTCAAATTGTGTTATTCAAATCAAGGGTAAAGTTAATGCAATTTCTATCAATGAATGTAAAAAAGTTGGTGTTGTTGTTGATTCTACAGTTTCTGGTGTTGATGTTATTAAATCATCAAGTTTCGAAATCCAAGTTATTGAAATAGTACCAATGATTTCAATTGATCAAAGTGATAGTGGATCAATTTACTTGAGTGATAAGAGTTTGACTACTGAAATATATACATCTTCAACTACATCATTGAATATCAACGTTCCAAAGGGTGATGATATGGATGAATTAGCAGTTCCTGAACAATTTAAGCACACTGTTGTAAATGGTAAATTATCAAGTACAATTGTTGAACATGCTGGTTAAATAAGAAATCATATATGCTATATATATATATATATAATTATGATTAATAGACTCAAAAGTTATGTAGTAGTAATTATATTGTGGAGTAATGCATTAGAAGTAATGGTAGTAGTACTGCCACTTTTATCAATTTCGGTCTCCGTATTGAAAAATTCTAGTTAAATGTAAAATTAGTTTTGGAAGATTTAACTTATACCACTCGAATATTGATCCCGGAGAGCTGATTTTTTAATTTTAATCTACAAAGAAAATTTATTCTTGATCCCTACTACACCACTACTCTACAAATCCATCACAAAGCACTTTTGTGTCACCTACAACCTCTCAAAGCTCATGAACACTCTGAGACACTCCATAACAGCCAGTTCTTCCGTATCCCCATACAACAATTTTTTATAATTCACAACATTTCTTTTTTCTCGGAGAAGAAGCTTTCGGAGAAACCAGAGTGAAATTTTGAGAGATCACAGAGAGTGTAAGTCGTTAAGAGAACTGGAGAGTGAGTGAAGAGAGGCTAGTCAACTACTACTATGTATCCACTACTGCTTCTGTAACTCTACCACTCGTTTACCACTGTAAACCATACTTAACCACTGCTAACACTAGCAAAATACTCATCGACTCGTCGTCTGCTGCCAAAATAAATCGAGCTCGGAGCCTTTAAAACAGTCCAATTAAATTTCTATAAAAAACAATTATGCCTTATTATATTTTAATAATAGCGTACAGAGGAGTACTGTTAAGAATTTATATAACACCTAGTTTTGATATACTAAAGACAGAACTAGATTAAAGATCTATACTTTACTTGTTTATTTGTTTCTTACTCTTAGTGCTCTACGTTCTTAACTTATACTAGATATTCATCTATCTATCACACATAATGCTTAGAAATTCATTAAGACAATCACTTAAGCGTGTTCAAATTGCTTCAAGACAGCTCACTCCTGCTGTTTCTACTTTAAAATTATCTTCAGTTAGATCAATTCAAACTTCTGTAAGACCAACTGTTTTAAAGTCACAACAACTCAAATATGGTTCTTTCATTCGTTTCAATTCACAAGTTGTTAAAGTTCCAGAAATGGCCGAATCAATTACTGAAGGTACTTTAACATCTTTTGCCAAGCAAGTTGGTGAATACGTTGAAGTTGATGAATTAATCGCCACTATCGAAACCGATAAAATTGATGTCGAAGTCAATGCCCCAGTCGCTGGTACTATCACTGAATTATTAGTTGCCCCAGAAGATACCGTTGAAGTTGGACAAGAAATTTTAAAGATTGAACCAGGTGCTAAACCTGAAGGTTCTGCTGCTCCAGCACCAAAAGCTGAAGCTCCAAAGGAAGAAGCTGCTCCAACTCCAGCTCCAACTCCAAAAGCCGAAGCTCCTAAGGCTGAAGCTCCAAAAGCTGCTGCTCCTGCTCCTACTCCAAAAGCTGCTGCTCCTGCTCCAGCTGCTGCCGAAACCCCAGCTCCAAAGGCCGGTGCTTTCTCAAGAACTGAAGAAAGAATCAAGATGAACCGTATGAGAATGAGAATTTCTGAAAGATTAAAGGAAGCTCAAAACACTGCTGCTTCTTTAACCACTTTCAACGAAGTTGACATGTCTTCATTAATGGAAATGAGAAAATTATACAAAGATGAATTCTTAAAGAAAACTGGTATCAAATTTGGTTTCATGGGTGCTTTCTCCAAAGCTTGTGCTTTAGCCATGAAAGATATCCCAGCTGTTAACGGTGCTATTGAAAACGGTAACACTATGGTTTTCAGAGATTACGTCGATATTTCAATTGCCGTTGCTACTCCAAAAGGTTTAGTTACTCCAATTGTTAGAAACGTTGAATCAATGTCTGTTCTTGATGTTGAGAAAGAAATTGCTTCTTTAGGTTCCAGAGCTAGAGATGGTAAATTAACTCTTGAAGATATGACTGGTGGTACTTTTACCATTTCAAATGGTGGTGTCTTTGGTTCTCTTTATGGTACTCCAATTATCAACATGCCTCAAACTGCTGTTTTAGGTTTACATGGTGTCAAAGAAAGACCAGTTACTGTTAATGGTAAAGTTGAAAGTAGACCAATGATGTACTTAGCTTTAACTTATGATCATAGAATGTTAGATGGTAGAGAAGCTGTTGTTTTCTTAAGAACTGTTAAGGAATTAATTGAAGATCCAAGAAAGATGCTTTTAATGTGAATAAGGCAATATAGCTCTTTACTCTCCAACTTATTTTATATAAAATTAACTATTCAACTAAATAAATACATTCACTAACTCATATTTATTAAAAGGCTTTTCTAATGTAGCTTATAATCTATGGCTGTGTTTCTCAGAAAAATAAATTAAAATTTCTGAGAAGTTGAAAGGACGAGATTACGTTAAATACTTCTTCTCTTTATCGCAGAGTAATACACATGCTACACGCCACTAGAGAAATACAAAAAGGTAGAATATCAAATTTGGTCTCAGCATTACTTCAAGTTCGACCAACGCAAGAACAACAAGATTCAATTTCAAAGATAACTAGAAGAACTTCTCATGCAATACAATCAAGAATAAATGATTTAAGAGTCGGTAAATTTGATAATATTACCAAACCTTTCAACCCAGAAAACATACCCATTTTTCCTTATGATTTACCTTACGATGCATTGATTAATGGAGGTGACGAAGGTAATGTTATTGGAAGATTAGTTGATCATCAAATTATTGATAAACGTGGAATATGGCCGACTAATTTTATCACTAGTAAGACTGCTTTCAATCCATATTCTCAGCAAGCTTTGCATGTTACCCTTGTGCCGATGATACAGTACAAATATATAGAGACATGTGTCACTTTCAAGGATTACTTCATGGAAAAATTTGGAGAATTGAATTTGAAAAATATCCCTATATCGTTTAACAAAGATTTAAAGATATACGCTAAACCAGATTATACTAAGTTCTTCTTAGCTTTGGAAACAGATAATGCAACAAATGAGGTACTGAGTGATTTATACGATGAATTTGTATCTATACGATCATACTTACCTGAAAGCGATCAAGGTGAAGTAATAAACTCTGTACTACCATTAAGAAAGTTTCACATGTCAATAGGCATATGGTTGAAGCCAGAAAACAAAACTACTATCGGAGGCTATGATTTATTCTACTTGAATGAAGTATTACTCAAATCCAAGGATGGATTAATGAAAGAACACTCACGCCATAATGAACAACTAAAGTATATTAAAAATGTTCAAATCACTCTCACTGACGAAGAAGTCGAACTATTGCATCTCGAAGCTTCGCACTTGATACTTGGAATTGATTTCAACAACTTAATTCTTCCATTAGGGAAGTAGCATAAAATTTCACTCTACACCTATATACCAATATATATATATATATACCCTGTTCATAGACCAATATAACTCCACAATATCTACTATTGCACTGCTAGCTGAAGTAATGCCATGATGTCTCACACTCTGACCGATTACATAATCATTTTTTTTCCTCACTTGGAAAATTTTGAGAAAAGATTCAAAATTACCCAATTTGGCAAATTGTAAACACTGATAATGCATTTCATTATTCTTATAATTTACAAAATTGTGAGCCTTCTTCACATAAGATGTATGGTAATTAGATGTTCTCTTACTAGAAAGGGAAGTAAAATAAAGGATTTTTCTACTTTCAATTTTGCTATTCACTTTTTTAGTTCTAAAAGCTACTGTTTCCTTTCATATATCACTTCATTTTCCCAAACTATATTTTACATCCATTTGTTTCTTCAATAGGAGTACACAACCACAGACAAAATAATCCCACTGTGCTACTGCGATTTAAACAACAGGTGGCAGATAGATCAGATTTCAAGAAAAAGCGACTGAAACTACTCGAAACTAAAATATACAAATCATTAGAAAAGATATAAAGACAAGATGTCAATACCAAGTTGGCAATCCATGCCTTCAGCAACATACTTAAAGGAAGACCCTTTCTTTGATCCACACTCCTCATCTGGAACTGAGTTTAAGACAATCCCTTTGCCTGATGACAACGTTGGGTTTGATCCACAGGTTAGCTCTAATAGTACAAATGAAATTGATACTTTCCTGTATGATTCACTTGATCTACAAGATTTAGGTATCTCTTCAGGTTACCACACACATGATAACACTCAACAGCAACAACAACAATATTACAATATAAATAATGGTAAAGGTCATAAGAGAAAGTTAAGTGGTAGCGCAATCTTTGGATACATCGGAACAGGTGCTGATACACAGTTATCTATTCCTGGATTACCTACGACCAATGTGAGCATTTACAAGAAGAAGCCAGTTTATCAAGAAATTACAAAGTTTGATAATATCGATTACTCTACTAAGCATAATCCAATTTATCCAGGTGATGATTACAATGTGAACTATGCTAATAGAGCAGCAGTTCAACAGCAACAGCAACAAATAATGAACTCACTCCCGTTAAACGATGTTGAATATACTCAACCTAAGAGAGATCAACAAGATTACATATTAACCGGTGATTCAGATGGTAAATACAGATTTCCAAACTCAAAGACTCCTCCTCCACCACCACTACCACAACATCACCACCATCATCATCAACAGCAGCAACCAGCTCCTTTAGTTAACAACTTCTCATACAGTTATTTAAAACTTTTGAAAAATAATAATATTGATGAAAACGATATGAGCTTAAGAAGTAGATCTTCAAGTTTTACTGATCGTATATTAGATATTCCTTCTTTAGAAGATGAATCTTCAAAGACAAATGATAATATTAGCAGTATACTTCAAGATATTGAGAATGATAGACCTGTGGAACATTCTTTGAATAATCCAGTCTTGTCAACAGCTCCACAATCAGTTACTACTACTCCAATGAAGAAACAATTAAACTTAATGACTCCAAGGAAAATTAAGATTGAAGAATTCAAGAAACCGAATGAGATGATATTAGCAACACCACCTAGATTGAATAGTGGTAATCCATTTGAAACTCCACCTAATTTGAAAACTCCAAGCAAATTAAGTTGGACCCCAACATTAATAACAAAGAATAACAAGAGAACTGAAGAAATTATAAAAGAACAGCAAAAGTCTCCAGTAAGGAAAGGCTCAACAATAACAACAACTCTTCCAAGAGGCCACTTAGATAATTACTTTAAAGGGCCTGATCAAGACAACCTTTTCGAATGTACCTATGAAGAATGTGGTAAGAAGTTTACAAGAATCTCGAATATCAGAGCTCATATACAAACACATCTTTGTGATAGACCTTTCGTTTGTGAAGTTTGTCACAAGAGTTTTGTTAGAAATCATGATCTTCGAAGACACTCAAAGGGCCACCAGGAATATACTTACACTTGCCCATGCGGTAAGAAGTTTCCAAGACAAGATGCTTTGAAAAGACATAGAATAAGAATGATTTGTTCAGGCGGTATACCGGATGAAAAGGGTATTCTGAAGAAAAAGGAAAAACCACCTAGCGGTAAGAAGAGAGGTAGACCAAAGAAACTTCCTGAGTCAACAGAAGAAAAGCTGGTAGAAGCTTTGAACGTGCAAATCCAGGATCAATTCGGTAATTCAGAGGAAGATGAGTTTGGAGATTTGGAAACAGATAAGAATAATGCATTTTTCACAGATAATATGAACCCTGATACTTCAACATCAAAAGTATTTGGTTCTATTGATCCTGATTTTTCATTCACTGTTTTTGACGATTATGGCAGAAACACCGATTTTCCAAGTTATTGAAAACACCATAACTTTTATACGCACCACACACTAATACCTCGCTTCACCCGACCGCACTAACAACAAACGCTTGTACTTCTATTGCCATTTCGATAAAATTTATTTTAATTTTCCAGTTCACTTTTTTCTTAGATTATTTTGCTTTTCTGATTTCTATATTTTACCTTACTGTTTGGCTTTTTTTATATTTTACTTTAACTTTCTTTTATTTCTTCTATATCTACATATTTAATCAATATACAAAAAGAAACACTATATAAACAAATCTAATATGGAATACCATTGGTAAGACGTTGAAATTCATCGTAACCTTTAGTTGACAAACTTTCATAAGATTTACGAATCAATCCTTTAATATAATTAGCAGCTTCTTTATCAGATTTATTAGGAACAAATCTATCATAAAGATTTTTTATTGTCTTTTTCTTGAAACATGGTAATCCACTATCCATCATTGGAATGACTGACTTAATGATAGTATCCATATATGGCCTACAAGATAAGAAAGCTTTAACACATAATTCTTCAAACCATTTGAATGCTTGAGTTTCAGAACTATTACCCATAACTCTTACCATTTCATGAGTTAACTTGAATGGTGATTGTTCGAATTTAACACCACCTGGAACAATATCAAAACAGAAACCAAAATCAATATGTAAAATATGACCTTCATTATCATACATAATATTACCATTATGACGATCCTTGATTTGTAATAAGTAAGTAATAATAGAATATGCTGCAAGTGATTTAACAAAGTTATTTCTAGCTCTTTGGAATTCTGTTGAAGTTTCAGGACCGAATTGATTGATAAAGTATTCGTATAATCCATTAACTGCCTCACGACCTAACATATCACGAGAAATAGAATTTGGTAAAACATCAATAATACCACATCCTGGTGCAGTAGCAGTAACACGATATGGAAAAACATAAACATCTAAACCAGAATCCATCCAAATTGTTCTGAAGATTGAAATCAATTGTAAAGCTAAAACATCTTGACGACAATCATCACCAACCTTGAAAATAGCACTGAGATTAGCAATTTCATAATCAGTAGTTTCTTTACCATCTTCAAAGACAGTAATCTCTCTTTTAATTTTGAAAGTAGCCATAAATGGAGCTTTGGCATGGGATTGTAACGGTCTACCAGATTTCCTGTTAATATCAATAACAATACCATCTGGATTACTTGGTAAATAGACACCTTCATCAACTTCAATTTTGGCCATTTCCTCATCAATTTTAGCTTTCTTTTCAGGCTTAGATTTCTTAATATATGGTTTCAAAGCACCAGAAATACCAGTAACTTTTGAAAAGAATGCAAATTCTCTTTCATAGAAATCACGATCACTTGACGTAAATTCTTTGATCATGGTACCACGAATATCATCAAGAACAGGTTTAATACCATCTGGAATTGTTGAATCTTCATCTTTGTAAGAATTAGCTGCCATATTCCACATAATTTGATGCGCAAATAGTTGAGAAACATTAGCAGTTTCCAAAATGAAACGTTTAACATAAGCTAAATGACTATCGTATCTAAGAGCTTGAACAATTTGTGGAACATAGAAAAATGTTAAATGAACATCATGACTCTCAATTGATCTTAATGCATATTGTAATATATATGGATCTGAATTGTAAGGAGGTAAGAATAGACTGATAGCATCAATTGGTGAAGCGGCAGTCCATAAAACAATAAATTTTGGAACCATTGATACACTATGAGTATGCTCTGAAAACAAGTATTTAACAGCATTTGGTTCATCAATAACTTTATATGGGCATTCAACAATCAGTTTATTCAATAACTTATCAAATGAATGTGCTTTATAACGTTCGACAAGGTTAATTGCTAATCTACCATCAATATTGAAAGCATCAACCAAAATCTTTTCATCAAGTTTAGCATCACAATAAAGACCTTTGGTATCTTTAGGTTCAAGTGGATTGAGCCAAGATGACATACTACTAATTTCGTGATCTAAGAATAATAATAACGTGACTCTCTTCTTATCAAAATTTTTATCAGGATATCTCATTTCATAGAATGATTTAGCAATAATTCTCAAGATATTGAAATCAGCTTTAATTTTCAATTTGTTACTTCCAAATGGAGTGACAGCTCTTTGAGTAAACCATGTTAAAGCACCATTCAAAACAGCAGAAGTCAAAACTGGAATATCCCTAGATTTCAAAAACCAATGAACTTTCAAAACTTCAAGAGCAAATTTGATTAATTCAAATCTGGTTAATCTAGCAAATGGATGTCTACTAGCACTGGATAAGTTAGTCAATGCAATGATCAATGATCTTGTAAACATTCTGAAGATATGATCACTTTCGTGTTTAGATGCTTCAAAATGAGAAGCAAAAAGACGAATTAAAAGAGAGTGTGGCTTGATATTTCTAGCAGCAACTTTACCCATGTTATCAATTTTAGATTTGCTAGTTGGTAAATATTCCATAGGATTAAATCTAGAATCAACAATATCAAAAGAATTATCATATAAACCTCTTTTATCAGTGATTGTCTTTTCAAAAGAAAGTAATATTTCTGAAATAATCAAACTTGCTACATCTGGACGTTGTTTCATTGTTGAAAGCCATAATTCAATACCTAATTCAATATCTTCAGCTAAGAAACGAATGAATGGGATCTTAACTAAGTGGTCAACAAATTCAGCTGTACGTTGACTTCCCAAAATAACAATACTTGAGCAATCTTGTAAAACTGACGAGAATTCAGCTTGTGAAACTGTTTCATTGGATTGTAACTTGGATTCTAATTCATCAATTCTATGCAAAACAATACTCGTAACATCAGAAGGCTCAGAAATCTTAAATTCAGTAAATCTACGTAAGATATCATGTTTAAATGAACCTTTCGTAGTGAATTGTGAAAGGAAAGAAGCTAATGTATTTGTCTTTGAAACTGTAGAAGTTCCTAAACAGTAAAGTTCTCTATCAATAGGTAGAATCTTACCAGCCATATCAATAGCAAATGAAACACCATAGTTGATACCTTTATTTGAACTTCCTTCAAAGGAAGCAATATAAGATTGTAATAAAGTTTTCATATCACGGTTACATTTCATTAAACCATCAGTGATCCAACGAGAAGCATCTGCCGAAAATTTACTCAATGTACTATGACGCCAGTCATAAGAATCAGAAAGTAATAAACGAACATCTGACGATGGCGCATAAAACTCAACATTAGGTTCATACTCATGAGTATCCGCGTCGACAACACTTTCGTATAATAATGACAAGATATCTAGCAATGCAAACAAACTCTTTTCATGGCATAAAGAGGAAGGAACACGATTGATTAATAAATTACAACATTGGAAAGCAGTATCTTGTAAGTAAAAATCTCTATGACAACAATGAATTAACATTTTCTTCAATTGCTCAGACATCTTGGAAACAGTGAATGCAGATGAACCACCACGTAAGATGAAGTTGCAGTATTGTTTGTTAATGTTGAAAACGATAACTGCCATGAAACTTTGAATACCAGTAATAGCAACTGATGGATCTGAAAAGTAGATGAAAGAAGTAGAGCAATCACCACAAGAAACACGAAGACTTTCAACTAAGTAAGTAGTTGCTAAGAACATGAGTTTAGGTCTTGATATTTGACTTTCAAACACTTTAGCATCAATGGTATTACCAGCAATCAAAGGTGAAATTGTATCTTTATGTAACTTTTCAGTGGTCTTTGAAGTAGGACGTCTCAAAATTGTATTAATTTCAATGGAAGTTTCAGTTCTATTCCAAGTTTCTTCAGAGGCTAAAGCAGGAGAAGAATGTGCAATTCTTTGTAAATCATCATAATTTTTCAAAGTCAATTCAGAAGAATATGCATATCCATGAATACAGAGATTGAACCAGGCATCTTTGAACAATGAAATCGAAGTTTTATCTTTAGTGATTCTTGGTTCCTCGTGAACGGCCGGTAATAAATGAGCCAATGGTTTGAAATAAACTGCAATCTTACCTGCTGCTACAGTGACTTCTGAATTTGATCTATGATGATCAATATCATCCATATCACCTTGTGCAATAATATGACTTAACAATTCTTGTAAGTAAACATCGTATAACTCAGAATCAGGAAGTTTAGAAATATTTTCAGAAAATTTAACCCATGTGTCAATGATACGTTTAAGATTAACTTTATCTGAGATAAGACAACTTGAAACTTCAAAATAAGATTTAACGACAATAAGGAATTCACGTTTTTCCAAATAACTAACGAAATCATTCAATCCTTCAAAGATTAGAATATTTAAGTCTGAAGGCCGTCTTCTAATCTTTTGTGTTAAAATCGTAACGACTAGTATAGTAACAGACTCATCATCCAAATTTTTAGCAATTTGTAAAACTGCATTAATGATATTCCTGAAGACAATAGGCTGAACATCCTGTGTGATAGAATATACATCATCACTAAACATTGATTGAGCAGTATGTTGACCATTATTCCATATAACTGATCCATTGGAAACGCCAGTAGTGATTCTAGAACGAACAGTGGTGATTTCGCCATTTACTGTTCCATTTCTCGACATTGTATTATCTCTTTCTCTACTTTCATAAAGAGCATTAGTTAAAGTGTAAATTGAAGAAACAATTTCATCTTGGGATAAGTTTTCTAAACTGAATGATAGAGATTTGGATAAATCCTCAATTGAAGTAGGATCAACAAGTGGTAATGATAAGACAACAGGAAATGCTTTGTTCAAACGGTAACCAATAAGATTATCTTTGTAAGATAAGTATGCAGCCGAGGCAAAGATACTACGTAATAGTTCAGAATTAATCATTTCAAACATTTCTTCTGAGTTATTATCGTTAATCTTGATAATTTGATTCAAGTATTCTTTAACTGTTGTTTCAAAACGAGTATTATCAATGACTGAAGATGAATAACCTAATGTATTAATTTGTAAAGCAATCGATTTAACTGCATATCCACAAGTTCTACGACCGATTGTTGATGTAATTTCTCTACTTGAAGCTTGATTGATATAAGCAATGTTTGAATCGACAACTTTGCAGAATAAAGAGAGTTCATTGGAGCCAATGACCACCGAGCCATTACCATTTTCCAAAGCTGATTTAGATTTAGATTCAGAAGTGAGTAAGTAATTGACAACACTTGAGTCATCATCCACACCTATCTCCGCTCTAGCAATTTGTAGCATTAATAATTCAAACAAGTACATGAAGTACAATGAAGAAAATTCGTAACCAAAACTTTCAAAATTATTGACAAACATGACGTCTTGATCCTCAGAAACTTGAGCAATTGTTGTTTCAACATTTGAGTAAAATTGATGAGTGGCCAATGACAAGACATTTTGTAAAAGATCAGAAGAAACGAATGAAGGACACTGGATCAACCCTTTTAATAATCCAGCAAAGGAAAAGTAATCAGTCAATTTCATAGATCCTTTGAACTGTTCAATGTACGAGTTAATAACATAATTTGTCTTTTCGGTCAAAGATTCAAAATTTGATCCAATTTGAGCAATACCATAGACAATTTCAAAAGTCAATCTAGTCCAAGGAGTAGGAGCCAATGTCTTCATTGTCTTTTTTGATGAAAAAACTTGTGAATTGGATTCTTTCAAGTACAATGTGAATCTTTCTAATAAAATTTCAGCTTGAATCTGATTCTTCACATTTTTAACATTATCACATAAAGCAAATAATACTTCGAGTTCATCATGAGTAATTGGTCTTAAAGATAAATCTGCTCCACTGACAGTAGCCAACAATGCCTGGAATGACTTAGGGACTGTAGATTTTAAATCTTGGTGTTTAGCAGTAACTTTTGTCACTGATAAACACGCTAATTTTTGCAAAGCATGTGCTTTAATTGAACCTCTTGGAACACTGTTGAGTCAACTGTTAGTAATTGATCGATCCAATACCTTACTAATTGAAGGTTACATACCCTAAGAAGTCCATTGTATGTTTATACTTGTATGCTATATTTAAATATTTGAAGAATAACGGATTAATCAAAACGTTTATTCAACTGTTTTAATTTATCGATAAATGAAAATTAAAGAATAGCGAAAAACAAAAAAATTGAATTTAATCATCAATTTACTGAAAAGTTTCATATAGTCTTCCAAAGAAGTTGTTCTTAATACTTGAAATATATATAAAACTAACAACTGATCATGGAGTAGTAGTAAACACTGGGTGGGAGAGAGCTTTGACTAATTTACATGTAACTTAAAGAGTATCTAAATCCAAATAAAGAAAAGAAAGAAAAAGTAATAACAAAAAGTAAAGAATAAAGAATAAAAAAAAAAAACGAAATAAAGCTTAACCCAAGTAAGTATACCACGTACAAGACCTTAAAAAACAGTGACAATTAACAGGATATTATAAATATGAAAGTATATTGTAGATCATGACTCAAAAATTTTTTTCTATGCAAATAAACTAAAACAAATCTTAAGCTTAAGAATAAGTTTCAATAAGAGTATCACGAAGATTACCAGAAATAGCATCTGGTTGAGCATCTTGTAATCTAAATATACTTTCAATAACAGATAATTCAGGAGCAGTAGTATCAGATCCAGAAACAGCAAGCCAATCATTTACGACCATACCAGCACCAACGACTGCGGAACCACGATTCACTGTACCTGCAACTAATGGAACTTGTAACAAAGAAGATAACTCTTCTTGATCTTGGATGGAAGTTTGTGGATGGACGATACCACCTTGGTTAGATAAAGAACAGTAAGAACCAACTAAGACATTACCTGCGATAGTTTGTCTAAATACTTCAACACCTAAGACATCAGCTATTAATTCTTCAGTTTCTCTTTCAATATCAGGATGTACTAAGGCAACGTAATCGTTACAGCAGATGACATTACCCAAAGCAGATAATCTTTCTTCTACTCTCTGTATTTTAACTGAATCAGGTAAACTATTTCTTAAATGCATTAATTCTTGATCAGTAGTTTGAGTTGGAACTAATAACCCACGACGATTACCAGCTGTCATTCTACCAACGATACGTGTTCCAGCGATGGTGGTGTGAACAATAGGGATAACATCACCTAATTCTGCTTCGAATGCTGAATAAAAATTTTCAGATCCACCAATTGCAACTAGACAGTATGAATTTGTTAATTTTGAAAAAACACCTACTTCGTTTGAGTTTTCGAACTGTAAGAAAAAAAAAGACGTTAGTACGTATCCTAGGGGAGTAACCAGTATGTGGCATGCAATACTTACTTGAGCTCTTGTAGCCATATTGTATGTATGTATATAACTATGAATTTGTGTGATAAGAGTAACTATACCATAAGACTCATCTATCCTCTTTACTTTAATTTAAATAAATTTTTCTATTATAAAATTTTTTTTTTCAAATAAATTTTTGTTTATGACACACATCGATTATGTAATCTTATTAAGTGAGATAGATAAGTTTTACTAACTATTAATACTACTATTAAGTGATTTTTAACTAATTATTAACTAATTTATTAACTATTTAACTATATACTAAGTAAAGCGTTATCACTCACTCTAAGCTATGCCCAGTGAGTTCGTTCAATCTAAATCAGGAGTATCAGAAAATTGATCTTCATCAGCATCATCAGTCCATTCATCAACGTCAACGTCCATTGATTCATCATCGATTTCATGATTAGGCAATACAATCACACCTTTAGTAGGAGAAGTTGTCACAACAACGGTTTCCTTATCCTTAACTTGTCCATTCAAGATCATAACAGCTAAGTGGTTCAAAATCAAGTTCTGGATTAATCTGTTCAGTGGTCTTGCACCCATATCTGGAGAATAACCATGTTTGCACAAATATTCAATAGCACCATCGTCCACTTGCAACTTAATCGATTTACCACTTGATTCAAATCTCTCTTCTATTTCTTGTAATCTTATCTTAACGATCTTAGCTATTGCATGTCTCGAAAGTCTATTGAACACCACTGTGGCAGCAATACGGTTTAAGAATTCTGGTCTGAAATGTTGTCTTACTCTAGTCATTACCAATTCTTTAACATCTTCTGTAATCTTGGTGGATTTAGAGGCATTGATGTACTCAGCACCTAAGTTTGAAGTCATAATGACAATACAATTAGAACAGTTGACAAGAGTACCATTAGCTGCAGTGATACGACCATCATCTAACATTTGTAACATAATGTTTAAAACTTCAGGTGCAGCTTTTTCAACTTCATCAAACAGGACAACAGAATAAGGTCTTCTTAATAATTGATTTGTCAACATACCACCTTCTTCATAACCAACATAACCAGCTGTTGAACCCAATAATTTAGAAACTGAGTATTTTTCCATTAATTCTGAACAATCAATTCTAATCATTGCCTTTTCATCCGAGAACAAGAAACCAGCCAATTTCTTAGCTAATTCTGTCTTACCTGAACCAGACAAACCTAAGAATAAGAAAGAAGCAGGTTGATTTGGATTAGCTAGACCAGATCTAGATAATCTAATGGCATTAGCAACAGCTTTAACTGCTTCACCTTGACCAACGACTTTTGAAGATAATTCTCTTTCCATATTGATTAACTTGGCATTTTCAGCTTGTGTTAATTTAGTCACTGGGATACCTGTTAATCTAGCTGCAGTTTCAGCGACTTGTTCTGAACCTACCACATTTCTAATCATGAATTCAGTTGACATTTGTTCTTCTTCTGCGACTTTAGCTTCTAATTCTTCAATATGACGTTTAACATCTGGGATAGCAAAATATCTTAAATCAGCAACAGTAGAAGAATCATGTCTTCTCTCTGCATCTTGAGCTTTGATTTCTAATTCATCGAGCTTCTTCTTAGCAGCAGTTAATTCTTCATGACCTGCTCTTTCTTGAGAAAATTTCTCTCTTAATGGTTCTAATTCTTCTTCCAATGACTGGTGTCTTTGTCTAGCTTGTTCTAATCTTTCTTTAGTTGAAGAGTCAGCATCTTGATCTCTTTCCAAAGCATTAATTTCAACTTCTAATAATTGTAATTGTCTTTCTTTAGAATCCAATTCTTCAGGTTTAGAATCTCTGGCAACGGCGACTGCTGCAGCTGATTCATCAATCAAATCAACAGCAGAATCAGGTAATTTCCTATAAGTCAAATATCTAGAAGCTAATTGTGCTGCAGTGACTAAAGCACTATCCAAGATTCTAACACCATGATGAATTTCATATCTTGGTTGTAAACCTCTTAATATAGCAACTGTTTCTCTTATAGTTGGTTCTCTAACATCTATTCTCTGGAATCTTCTTTCAAAAGCACCATCTTTTTCAACATATTTTCTGTATTCAGTTATAGTGGTAGCACCAATACAGTGTAATTTACCTCTTGCTAACATTGGTTTTAATAAATTAGCAGCATCAGATTTACCATCACCCATTAACATATGAATTTCATCAATGAATAATATAATGGTAACTTTTGAATTTTCAATATCGTTAAGAACACCTTTTAGTCTTTCTTCAAATTCACCTTGGTATTTAGCACCAGCTTTTAAAGCACCTAAGTCCAGAGAATATAGTTTACAACCTTGTAATACTGTAGGAACATCATTATCAACAATTCTTTGAGCAACACCTTCGACAATACTAGTCTTACCAACACCAGGATCACCAATCAGACATGGATTAGACTTAGCTCTTCTTGCTAAGACTCTAATCGTTCTTCTGATTTCTTCTTCTCTACCAATGACAGGATCAATTTTACCTTGTTCTGCAGATTCTGTTAAATCAATTGCATATTTTGATAAAAATTCATATTGTTGTGAAGAATCAGCTGATCTTGAATCAATCTTTTGATTTCCTCTTAGAGATGCAATTTGTGCCTTTAAGCCATCAACAGTAATATTAGACTCTTTCAAAATATTTTTAATTGAAGCATCATCTAATAATGCTAATAAGATATGATCTTGACCAATGTATGAATCCTTTTGTTGTATTTTATATTTAGAAGCTTTATCCATAACAGTAGCAGCACTAACACTTAAACCGGGAGATGATGGAGCAGGACTCTGAGAAGGTAATTTTAGCAAAGCTTTATTAATATTTCTTTCTAAAGTTGGCCATTCGTATCTACCTCTTTCCACTAATGTCTTTAAATAACAAACTGATGAATCGTTACCATTAGAATTAGAGTAATCTGGCGTCATTGAAGCAATGAAATGAACTGGAGTAATTTGTGAATGTGAATTTTGTTCACATAATTTTTGAGCATTAGTTACAATTTCTAAAGCTCTATCTGTAAATTGTGTTGAATCCATTATCGTTTATTGTAATGTAATATAATATAATGTAATATAAATATCTGTGTAATATAATCTATGAAGAAAGAAGAGAAGTAAGAACAATTGAGTAAGATGGAACAGTAAGGATATCTAATAAGATATATATATTAGTAGTTGTAGAATATTTTAGAATGTACATGATCAGTTGATATTGTATGATATGATAACGGTAAAATCTGGAGATACTCTAGATTATAGTAGCAGTTACTAGAAGATTCTAGAAATGAAAAATTGGTGTAGAGAATAAGTAATAGCTTGTACGTTATGTAGCGATACACCTGTACATCACCATTGAACCCGAAGAGAAGAAATAGAGAAGGGTCGATCGACTAACAGATGATAATGGTCGATCGACCAGGTGTATATATACATGTTTACATAATCAAAAATTTTCAATCAGACAGAAATTATTTTGATCAGGAGAGACCGATCTCGGATTAGTGACAGTAAAACTATCAGTTATATGTATATACATATATTAGAAGAGTATATTAGAGTATAGTTTAGTATAGTAGAGTATAATATACTATATTATAGTGTAGTATAGTACAGTATAGCAGTGTAGTATAGTAGTATATCACTATATCACTATAATAAACTAATACAAACTAACTATATAAACTAACTAACTGTATAAACTACCGCTTTTTCTTTAAATATTACCAATTACACAAATTTTATTGGTTATAAAATCTCGGCTTCCATAATCGGTTTTTTATTATTGATGACATCTTAACATAAATTAATTTAACACGATAATAATAATTTTACAGTACATACAACATGAAGATGATTCAATTGATTTATATATATTTCAAATAATCCTCTTCTTCTTCTTCTTTTCTCTTCTTTTCATAGTTATACTATACTTATAATCTTCTTATAGTATATCAGATCAATTATTCATCAATATGTTATCTATTAGATCTGCTGCTAGAATCCCACGTACTCGTGGTATGGCAACCGTTTCTGGTTTGACCAAAGATTCAAAAGTTCTTATGAATTTATTAGAAAAGGAAAATTTCATCAATTACAAAAAACAATTAGAAAATGTTCAAATTGTTAAGGAAAGATTAGGTAGACCATTAACCTACGCTGAAAAAGTTCTTTATGGTCATTTAGATAATCCACATGAACAAGAAATTGAAAGAGGTGTTTCTTACTTAAAATTAAGACCTGATAGAGTTGCTTGTCAAGATGCTACTGCTCAAATGGCTATTTTACAATTCATGTCTGCTGGTATGCCATCTGTTGCCACTCCAACTACTGTTCACTGTGATCATTTAATTCAAGCTCAAAAGGAAGGTCCAGAAGATTTAGCTCGTGCTATTTCTTTAAACAAAGAAGTTTACGATTTCTTAGCTTCTGCTTGTGCTAAATATAACATTGGTTTTTGGAAACCAGGTTCAGGTATTATTCATCAAATTGTCCTTGAAAACTATGCTTTCCCAGGTGAATTATTAATTGGTACCGATTCACATACTCCAAATGCCGGTGGTCTTGGTCAATTAGCCATTGGTGTTGGTGGTGCTGATGCCGTTGATGTTATGGCCGGTTTACCATGGGAATTGAAAGCTCCAAAGATTATTGGTGTCAAATTAACCGGTAAGATGTCTGGTTGGACTTCTCCAAAGGATATTATCCTTAAATTAGCTGGTATTACTACCGTTAAAGGTGGTACTGGTGCCATTGTTGAATATTTCGGTGATGGTGTTGATACTTTCTCATGTACCGGTATGGCTACTATTTGTAATATGGGTGCTGAAATTGGTGCTACCACTTCTGTTTTTCCATACAACAAATCTATGTCTGATTATTTAGCTGCTACTAACAGAACTGAAATTGCTGAATTTGCTTCAGTTTATCAAAAAGAATACTTATCTGCTGATGCTGGTTGTGAATATGATCAAGTTATTGAAATTGATTTGAACACTTTAGAACCACATGTTAACGGTCCATTCACTCCAGATTTAGCTACTCCAGTTTCTAAGATGAAAGAAGTTGCCGTTGCTAATGACTGGCCATTAGAGGTTAAAGTCGGTTTAATCGGTTCTTGTACTAACTCTTCTTATGAAGATATGTCTCGTGCTGCCTCTATTATTAAAGATGCTGAAGATCACGGTCTTAGAGCTAAATCTATCTTTACCGTTACTCCAGGTTCTGAACAAGTTAGAGCTACCATTGCCAGAGATGGTCAATTAAAGACTTTCCAAGAATTTGGTGGTAAAGTCTTAGCTAATGCTTGTGGTCCATGTATTGGTCAATGGGATAGACAAGATGTTGCCAAGGGTGAAAAGAACACCATTGTCTCTTCATTCAACAGAAATTTCACTGCTAGAAATGATGGTAACACTGCTACCCATGCTTTCGTTGCTTCTCCAGAAATGGTTGTTGCCTATGCTATTGCCGGTGACTTAAGATTCAACCCATTAACTGATAAATTAAAGGATGCTAATGGAAATGAATTCATGTTAAAGGCCCCAGTTGGTGATGGTTTACCATCAAGAGGTTATGACCCAGGTGAAAACACTTACCAAGCTCCACCAGAAGAAAGAGAATCAGTTGAAGTTGAAATCTCTCCAAGCTCAGATCGTTTACAAAAATTAACTCCATTTGCTCCTTGGGATGGTAAAGATGCTACTAAAATGCCAATTTTAATTAAATCTTTAGGTAAAACTACTACTGATCATATCTCTATGGCTGGTCCATGGTTAAAATACCGTGGTCATTTACAAAACATTTCTAACAACTATATGATTGGTGCTATTAATGCTGAAAATGGTGAAGCCAACAAAGTCAAGAACCACTACACCGGTGAATATAACGGTGTTCCAGAAACTGCTGCTTGGTACAGAGATAACGGTATTAAATGGGTTGTCATTGGTGGTGAAAATTTCGGTGAAGGTTCATCAAGAGAACATGCTGCTTTAGAACCAAGATACTTAGGTGGTTGTGCTATCATTACCAAATCATTTGCCCGTATTCATGAAACTAACTTAAAGAAACAAGGTTTATTACCATTAAACTTTGTTGAACCAGATGCTTATGATAAGATTAACCCAGATGATGAAATTGATTTAATTGGTTTAACCGAATTAGCTCCAGGTAAGAACATTACTATGGTTGTTCATCCTAAAGAAGGCGAAGCTTGGTCTACTCCATTATCCCATACTTACAATGATGAACAAATTGAATGGTTCAAATACGGTTCTGCTTTGAACAAGATGGGTGCTTCAAAGAAATAAATTAGTTAACTAGCTTATTCTTTCATTACATTTTATTCTAAATATTCTTAAATACAAAAAAATATTTTATTCTATTTACATATCATTTATCTATCAATCTATTTACTGTCACTGTAGTTTAGTTTAGTTAATCCTTTGTTTTTTTTTTTTACTTAGTGTAGACAACCGAATCAACGCATAAGAAATATGTTAAATTATCAATACCAGTAAGAACATCCACACCATCCTCGATCAAATAACCAGCGAAACCAATCGGCCCTTTATCACAGTCAGCACATGTTAAGTACCTGTCGAACTTAACCTTCTTGCCATCGTCAAACACCAACACGTCTGATTCTTCAATTTCACTAGCACTTTCAATTTTAGGTCTAGATACACCTATATTATCGAAATCCCACATTGATTTGAAAACAACATACTCATTCTTATCAGATTGTGGGGTTATTTGGAAATCCGTCGATACGTTCAACATGTTGTTGTATTTAGAAGATGTCAACGATGTTATAGTGGTTGCTGGTATAGATGTCTTTATTATTCTTGATTGACATTTGGGTATGCTGCATCTTATTATGTATTCTTCTTGTTCTGAGTCTTTTAGCTTTGTGTAAGTTAGTCTATCTGTCATTGTGCATATGTATAGATCTACTGTTTCATATGAATAACGTGTTAAATATCGACGTTTATGAATGAATCGATTGAACCTTCCTAGTGGTGAAATCAAATTCTTTTAGATATGCGCCATTCAAAATTTTGAAGTGGCTAATCAAAAAGAGGAGATTACATAATCTAACGTTGTATGGTGTGTGGCTGGTAACTTTTATCAGTACCTACTTCAAATTGCTTAGATGTCTTAGATTACCCCAGATTGATGCTTGTGTGGTAAGTAGTAGCTGTATTGGTATATCTGGTGTTTATGTTTATTGCCACCTCTCTCATTACACTGATACTAACATTTCACACTCTCATCTCTGAACCATCTCTATACCATCTTATTCTTTCAAATAGTCAACTCATATGATTTATATTAAGATGAAATTTCTGAAAAACGAGGCATGGTAAAAAATCAAACTTGCTAGGAAATTTCAGTGACCTTTTAAGTTTTATATAAAGTGATTATACTTACTTTATCCTTTATTTTTCATTACAAACTGATATTATACTCTTCACGTTGAAATTTATAACCAATCACCAAAGATGCCATCGTTAGAAGCAAGATACTACTACGGTTATAATAATAATGGATATAATAGAAATAGATTATATGCTTTATTTGCTATATTAGGTGCTGTTATTATTGTCGCAGTATTAATCTGTATTTATAATGCTAGAAGGAGAAAAAGAGGTAATGCTCCATTGAAATACACTGGTTTCATGTATGGTAACAACGCTAATCAACAACCACAGCAACAATATCAACAACAATATCCACAAGAACAGTATTACCAACCTCCACAGGCTTATCAAGAACAATCAAGTTATCCTCAACAACAGACTTATCAACAGCAAGAGACAACACAGGTTAATTCACAAGGTTATCAAAGACCAGAGTATCCCCCACCAACATACTCTTCTGCTAATACCAAGAATCAAAATTCTGGGTCTGCTGCTGATTATTATAATAATGCTTAATTAATTTTTATGCTAATATTTACAGTTTGTTATTTGTGATTTTTTCTAATGTTTTTATAGTTTACATGTATAGGTTTTTTTGTCTTTATATATTAAGTAAATAAGTTCTCTCCTTTCTATTCATCGACTCTTTCGTAATGAAAAATAACCATTAAAGTTTTTCTGTAAATCATTAAAGTTACCAATTAATCCAATAAATTGCATATTATCATATTGATTCGTTAATTCATAGAAATGAACTAACTGCCCAATTTTATAGTATTGTTGTAGAAACTTGGCAATTCGTAATGTGACTTTTGGAATTTCAATTGAATTTTTATCAATTTTATAATCTTCTGAAAATTTTATAAATTGTCCATTATCAATTATTTCAATTTCGGATATAATAGCACAATTAAGGACAAATCCATAACCTAAACAGTCCAATAAAGCATCTATTAGTTCTTCAGTGCTTATACTCTTATGATACCTGAAATGTACAATATTTTCTTCGTTATGTAACAAAGTATAAGCTTTGCGGACACATTCCTCGAAGCCAGCAAAATTTTTAAAAACATCATTAGTATATCCGTACTTACCATTCATACAATCAAAATAATTCATCATTGTGAAGAATGGGGACTCAACACTCAACAACTCATTCCCAATAGGATGCCCTGTAGTTGATAATTTTCTTGCAATTCTATGATAAGTAACACAATCTCCATCGGGTAATGGTCCATATGTTACTAGCATACTGATTAATTTACTTATATATTCTGGTACACATGTATCTCTATACTTCTTAATTGCTCTCTCTAATGTACTGATCAAATTTATCCATTTTCTATCTGTGAAAATATCAAACCTTATACCAGGTGGAATGTGAACTAGACTTATCGCATGTCTATGATTGACTTTCTTATCACCTTTAGTAATGAAATCTAGACGTTTCAATTGTTCAGTTGTAACTGCTACTCTACTCGATGAAATATATTTTCCAAAAGTTACCAATGCTTGATTCCAATTTGTATTTTTAACTTCTAACAAGAACAACATTGTAATGTCTTGTTCATATGCATACTCAATTGGAAGATTTTCAACTACTGAGTCAGTGAAGATATTGAAAATTTTACAATCACTATGTGATCCAACTACCTTAGTGTAAGTATTCAATGTCTGTCTGTCAATCACCGTATTTTCAAAGACTGTATAATTCAAAAATGGATTGTATTTTTTAGATTGCACCACTCCAGATTGAATATATGTAGTGAATTGAATATCTTTATTGTAAAGTCCTAGTAAAAGTGGTGAAATAATCTCACTCGAGTTCAGAACAAAGTAAATTGAAATTTGATTCTCAGTATCATCTTCTATATCGTCTATAGCTTGCAATAATGGATAATCCTCTGTGAGATTAAAGCCTTTCCACCTTATTTTGCTACCGATCAACCGTTTCACTGTCACAACATCATCATAACAAGGCAAACAAACCATAATTCTTTCTCTTGAATCTTGTTCAATAACATTATTCACAGCCTTTACAGTATCGGCAAGGTAATCTTTCGATGGCTCAGCCAAATAATATTCCACTGGTGGCTCATTTCTATCTTCAAAATGAAGAATATGACAGGAGTATTTACAACCAGATTCGGTCTTACCTTGACGTGATGTTTCATATCGAAAATCATCTAAGTTATCACCATCCTCTCCACCAATTACAATAACTTTGGATACTGCATTGACCTCAACCTGTTTAACCAAGTCTTTGATAACACACCGATAAACGAGACTATGGTACTTCGTTTCATCAATAACCAAAATGATCAAAGGTATGGGAGACCTAGTTTTTTTCCTTGTGAATGCTGTAATTATAAGTTCATCGACGGTGGAGATATTATATTTTGGTGGTCTTTCTCCCCGATAAAGATCTTCAATAAAACGTTCTGTTAGTGCTACAGAGAGGCCATCATTTTCAATAACTCTGAAAGAAGGGAAAATATTCAATTCTTTAAATGCTTTGATCAATGGTGATGAATATTTTAGGCCCTTGATGAACAAAACCCTTGTTTTTGCTGCTATGTGAGCCAAATCATGTTCGGTCTTCAACCGCCAACAATCACGATCAATATTTTGCATGAGCCATTCATCAACCAATTCTTCTGTTTCGATGCTGTTGATGCCATATATGTCTGCTATCTCTAAATAACATACTGTAACATGGTCACAAAAAAATCTTGAAAAATAAGACGTCTATCGACCTCCGCAAAAAATCTCTTCAACAGTTTAACTCATGCTATTCGCAGTTTAGAAGGGAATTGAACACGACAGGCTAACAAGAGAGCATTCATACTAGTAAAAGTAACTAAATAATTATGTCATACCTTGCCGTATGGGTCATTTATCTCCAATTACATAAATTTAAATCTTCATTGGTCACTGAGTAGCTCTCAGTTAAGCGACTTGCCAGATTAGGACACTTAGATTTTATTTTTTTCGAGTGATTCATTTTGAAAATTTTTTTAATTATCACCGGAGAGCGTTAGGAGAAGAGTAGTTTCAGCTTGGATAGTTATACACACTGGAAACAAAAATGTCCATCTTAGGGTTCAGTAGTAGAAGCATACAGAGTGCTTCTTCTATTAAAAGAAGATTTTTATCTACAACCTCACCATTATACGTTGGCCAAAATTTAACTGAGAAGATTGTTCAAAAATATGCAGTTGGATTACCAGAAGGTAAGAAAGTAGTTAGTGGAGACTATGTTTCCATCAGACCAGCACATGTTATGTCTCACGATAACTCTTGGCCCGTTGCATTGAAATTCATGGGTCTTGGTGCTTCTAAAGTTAAAGATAACAGACAAATTGTCAATACCTTGGATCATGATGTTCAAAACAAGACCGAAAAGAATTTAACCAAATATGCAAATATTGAAAAATTTGCCAAAGAACAAGGTATTGATTTCTATCCTGCTGGAAGAGGTATCGGACATCAAATTATGATTGAAGAAGGTTACGCTTTCCCATCAAACTTAACAGTTGCATCCGATTCACATTCGAATACTTATGGTGGTATTGGTGCTCTCGGTACCCCAATTGTCAGAACTGACGCTGCATCTATTTGGGCTACTGGTCAAACATGGTGGCAAATCCCACCTGTCGCTAAAGTCGAATTAGTTGGTGAATTACCAAAAGGTGTCACTGGTAAAGATGTTATCGTCTCTTTATGTGGTTTATTCAACAATGATGAAGTTTTAAACCATGCTATTGAATTCAGTGGTGACTCCATTTCAAAATTACCAATTGATTATAGAATTACTATTGCCAACATGACAACTGAATGGGGTGCATTATCAGGTTTATTCCCAATCGATGAAACATTAATTAAATGGTATACTAATAGATTACTAAAAGTTGGTCCAAACCATCCAAGAATCAATAACGAAACTATCTCAAACCTCATAGAGAACAAGTTAGAAGCTGATTCAGATGCTTACTATGCTAAGACTCTTACAGTTGATCTCTCAACTTTGTCTCCATATATTTCAGGTCCAAACTCTGTAAAAGTTTCTAACTCATTAGCTAAATTATCTGCTGATAACATGAAGATTAACAAAGCTTATCTTGTCTCTTGTACTAACTCTAGATTATCAGACATTAAAGCTGCTGCTGATATTGTCAAAGGCAAGAAGATTGCTCCACACGTTGAATTCTACATTGCTGCTGCTTCTAGTGAAGTTCAAGCCGATGCTGAAGCTGAAGGTGCATGGAAAGCTTTAATCGATGCTGGTTGTACTCCATTACCAGCTGGTTGTGGTCCATGTATTGGTTTAGGTACAGGTTTATTAGAAGAAGGTGAAGTTGGTATTTCTGCCACTAACAGAAACTTCAAAGGTAGAATGGGTTCTAAGGATGCTTTAGCTTTCCTTGCTTCTCCTGAAGTTGTCGCTGCTTCTGCCGTTGTTGGTAAGATTGCTGCCCCTGAAGAAGTCTTAGGTCAACCATGTCCTCCAGTTAGAGAAATCAAGAAAACTATTACAATCAATGAAAAGCCAAAATCTGACGACGATGCTGTTGTTGCCGCTGCTGGTTCAGTTCTCCCAGGATTTCCAGAATCTATTGAAGGTGAATTAGTCTTATGTGATGGTGATAATATCAACACCGATGGTATCTATCCAGGTAAATATACTTATCAAGATGACGTTCCAAGAGAAAAGATGGCTGAAGTTTGTATGGAAAATTATGATTCTGAATTTGGTAAGAAGACTAAAGCTGGTGATATCATAATAACAGGTTATAACTTTGGTACTGGTTCTTCAAGAGAGCAAGCTGCCACTGCTATCTTAGCCCGTGATATCAAGCTTGTCGTTGCTGGTTCTTTTGGTAACATTTTTTCAAGAAATGCTATCAACAACGCTTTATTAACTTTAGAAATTCCAGATTTAATTAATATGTTAAGAGAAAAATACGCTTCTGCCGAACCAGAATTAACCAGAAGAACTGGATGGTTCTTGAAGTGGGATGTTCCAACTGCTACTGTTACTGTTAAAGATGCCGAAGGAAATGTTATCTTGAAACAAAAAGTTGGTGAATTAGGTACTAACTTACAAGAAATTATCATTCAAGGTGGATTAGAAGGTTGGGTTAGAAACGAAATTAAAAAGGAACAACAAGCTTGATAACTTTCTTATACATAGACCATATATATTCTGACTTTTCTGTACATTTCTCAATAACTAATTACTATAGATAAACTTTATTCTTCTTTAATAACGAAAAAATGCTGATGATATATTAAAATTAATATACATATTATTTATATAGAATAATAGAAAAAAGAGATAGATAGTAATAACATATAATAAAGAAAAAAATTGAAACATATCCATCGAGTGAACATAATTAATAGTTCATATAGCAATCAGATCCTTTCTGATAGCATTTTTATCCCAACTCAAACTTTACTTTCGATTCGATTCATACCTTAAAATAAATTTACAAAGTTTTAATTTCCTTAACAATTTCGTCAAAAGACTCTTTGTAATCATCACTTGACTTACTTTCACCTTTCTTACTCTTTGATCCACCTGGAACAATCATGACACATGAAGTTGGTCTCTTAGTGGCACCAGCTGAACCCAAATCTTCCTTTGATGGTAAGAATACATATGGTACAGTATTATCTTCACATAAAACTGGAATATGTGATATAACATCGGCTGGAGAGATGTCACCAGCAATGACAACAAGACCCTTTTCACCTTTTCTTAAAGCTTTGACGACTTCTTTCACACCTCTCTTTACATGTTTGGCCTTTGATGCTTTCTTAACTGTCTTCAATACTTTCTTATTTAATTTTTTTGGAGCTAATGGAGAAGCAAATGGTAATAATGCAGACATCCTTAAATCATAGTTATCAACTTCAGTTGATGATTCTGACTTTTCTTTCTTGGCCATGTTGTGTATATTATATATTAATGAGGATGTATCTATATCACAAAATTGTATTACTACCATCACTTCTATACCTTTAAAAAAAATCCTGTAGATAAAAATTTTTTTAAGTGAAAAATTGAAAGTTCGTGTGATGAACATTTTTTTTATTTTATTTCTTATTGCTTAAGTATGGAGAGAGCAGTTGATGATAGTGATAGTGGTGAGCAAGATGACCAGGTTGTGACAGCTGGATGAAAAGGGTGTGAGTCTTTTGTGACAATATGAAAATAAGTACTTGAGCAGTATCAGAAAGTTCACAGTTAGTACTAGCTAACAAATAAGGAAACTACAGTATACTGGTGCAAAGATGTTCATCACTTTCATCTCATGCTAACACAGATTCTGGTTCCTGACTGTTTACATTAGCATAAACATTCTGCGCATTAGCTTTAGAGTCTTCAGTAGTTTTTATATCTCTTTTCGTCTAATAACATTCTATATACACAAAAATAGTCTAATAGACAAGTTGACACTTATCAGATGTCTTCCAAGAAAGAGAAGAGATCCTCTTTTCTTTCAAATCCTTTGAAAAGTTCGCACTATCATCATTCTGATAATGCTTCTAATAATAACCATCAAAGAAACTCAGGGAAACGGTTAACTATAAATCTTCCGTCGGACTCTAATCCAGCTATAAACAGACTATCTAAATCTGATATGCCATCAATGGAACCATTAGCCGGTCATCCACTGCCTAGATTGCCTACACTCAAGCACGAGAAGGTTGAAATTCAAACAAAGACAACTGCTACTGCACCTGCTCCTAATCCTATTCCTACAATAGCGACTCCAAAACAGACTAATTACAAAGTTAAAAGTCTTTTGCTAGATGATTCTGCAAAACCAATATCATCTCCTCCTAAGCAACAACTACCAATACCATCAATACGCTCAACTACTACTACCACTTATGATGAGCCATCAAGATCAAACACAGTTACGAGTACGACTTCATCTTACTATCCTCCGCTGCCATCTGAACCAGACTTCCCGACTAGGTCGAATACTGTCATAAGCACAACTTCGTCGTATTATCCAGAGATATCAACGAGCCAGAATGATCAACCATCGCGCATGCCGACATATACAATGAATCAACGTCACAATCCATATTCTGATTTGAGTTCCAAACCCTCTGTGAGACCGCTTGATAGGCCACCTATGAACCTCAGTATGAGAAGACGCCCCCCTCCACCATCACCTTCTGAAGCGAAACCATCGCCAAACTTGTCTGGAGAATTACAGACACCTAAAACAGTTGAGCCCGTAGTAGGCACTTCAGCTGCTGAGCCAACTACCCCAAAGAAAGAGAAGGAGGTCGATACAGATGAAGCTAACAGCAGTAGTCTGATGCTGACCATTGATAGTGAGTTAGCAGCAATGAAATCAGCTAATGATGAATCAAGCAAGCTGAGAACTCCACTAACTGCAGATTCAACAACAAGTTCTTATTCTCCATATTCTTTCAACTCCTCAAATTCACCATCAAGTCAAAAGAAGACGCAGCCAATCTCAAAAGCAACCACACCATTAGCTGTGGAAGATTCCAATGATGAATATTTTACCCCAAATGTCAACACTCTTGATGCCACTCTAGCAACTAGTGATCTGGTTACCACTGTTGATAGCACTGATAGTGTTACGGAACCTGTACCTGTTATCACACTTGGTGAAGTCCAAACTCCAAATATGACATCATCTAGAACGTTTGAAATTTCCAACAAATCTATGACAGCATCGCCTTCATACACAAATTTGCATCAAATCCTAGCCAAAGAGCCAGAGGAAGACGTTGATAAAGTAGATGAATCATTGTTTGCAAAGTCTCAAATGCCATACAGAGCAAATGAACCACAGACTCCTTCTTCAAAGAATGAAACCGATGATGATGAATATTTTGATGTGCATGAGAATGTATCAAGTTTGGAATCATTCCATGATGAAGTTGAGGATCCATCTTCTGACGAAGAATCAACAGAAGCTTCGAATTTCGTACTTGAGACCCCAGTTGATCAAGATACACTCGTGACTCCAATTGACAAGGCTCCTAGCTTATTACGTGAAACCACATACAATAACGTACAAGATACTTATGAATCACCAGTAAGAGAAACCTTTTCATTGAAAAGTTTAGGCTCCCCACAGTCCATGAATATGAGTTCCCAAGGTTTAAGAATTGCTAATATGGGAGATGAACTTAATTCAACATCTGACGATGAGAAGCTGGAAGAACATATGGACAGTCGTGAACAAACTGCATTTAGTAATCCATATAAAGATGATCAAGAAGCAGAAAGAGAAGTTAATAATGAAAACACTAGTTTTTCTGCTCCTGTATACATTGGCTCTGCACATCGTAGAGATTCTCTGGAAATGGCGGAAAGCTACTCATCAACACCACCTGCTTTGCATTCACCTCTTGAAGAAGACATTATAGATCAAGAACATGATGATGGTAATGATGGTAGCTCTGTTGATGTTGATATCAATCTTGGAGCTGATGAATTTATAAGTCAAGCTCCGCAATTAAATGAAGAAAATGAAGATGAATTCATGTTTGTGAATACTGGAACAACATCAAAGGGCACGAGTCCTAAATCAGCGAGACAGGGTCTTCTGATTGATATTCCTCCTCCTGGGGATTATATCAGTTCAAGAAGTATTGGATCAAGAAAATTCGTTATGGACGATGAGCATGAAGAAGAGAAAGAAGAAGATGTACAGGTTCATAGACTACCTTCAACACCAACCACTTCATCATCTGATGAAGATAATGAATCTGAAGGTGATTTAAGTTTCACAGTCACATCCCCAAGATATAATCATTTTGATCTTGAAGATGAACCAAAGCAAAGAAAGATGATGGTTGTTAATAATTTTTCTGACAATGAATTTGGTAATGAAGAAGAGTTTGAATATACAGACAATGTCTACAACCAGGACAACAATGAAAGTATTCATTCCAAACCTAGTCCGTTCGAGTTCAACAATGACTCAACTGGCGCTTTCAACAATGAGGAGAACTATGATAGCGACACTGATCATTCTTCACGTGAAAATCTTTATCCATCATCATCACCTAAACCATCATACTCAGCATATGATAGAAGAGAAGCACCTGTTGTTGTTCCATTATCACATTCAGAAAATAAGCAACAACAACATTTAACACTTCCACGTAGACCTCCTCCAGATTTTCCAAGTACAGGCAGAGGTACCAGATCTGTTTCTATTTCCACAGCACAACCAGATTTGTTTGATAATGTTAAAACTACGGGTACTGTTGACGATCAGAATTTGCTGAAAAGCAATTCAGATAATGCTTTACTACCACCGATGGATCAGTTCAAAGAAAGAAAACCATCTTCCCATAAGATAACACCAGCTGCTGAGTTGTCGAAGGAAGATGTTAAAATGGTACCTACTGTTGATACAACAGGTAAAGGTAAACCATCAGATTATGTTACAGCGATGAGGAAAAGAGCTGGTACAACATGGACAGATAAGATACCGAGTTCTAAAAATCTACCAATTGCTATACGCCGTAAAACGATCAAGGTTACCGGAAATCACTCACGTAACTCATCAAGAACAAGCTCTACAATGGCAATGTCGTCATACACAATGTCTAATGCTGCTATCAAGCATGGAAGTTTGAAACCACGTACTCGTATGCTTGCTTCAGAAATGGATGACGATGAATTACCTGATTCTACATTGAGTCATACTGGAGGCGCTACAAGGAAACCAATAGATCCCGATGCTGAAGTACTGGAAGCTGCTGAACAATTGAAGAGATTAACTTCTCCTTACATTTCGAAGACTAAAGAAGAAACCAATGGTGGCGATCTTACGAGGTTTGCCAGTGTGAGAAGTGCTCGTGGCTACAGGGCTTCTGATGATGGAAAGTTCAAACTGTTCATAGCCAATCCAGACACCGATGACAGTGACTAGCTTACTAAATAGTGTATAATGAATTAATATAGTATCATGATCTTATAGAACGTCTAACTCCTATAAACGATAGCTTGTCCACCCGTACACCTAAGAAGAAATATTAAGATATGGTAGTGCCCACATCCCAAATAAATTTCCAATTTCTGATCGTCCTACGTGTCAGAGAAATTCAAATTCGAACTTGAAGTTGAAGCTCATACAAGTAAAAAACTGATCCTATAAAGCGTAGGATTATCTATCTAATTAATCTCCAATTGTTCATTAACCATGACTGACGTAGCTTACACTTTGGTCTATGAGGTATGTGTTTGCTTAATTATCTTCGAAAACTAATAAGCTATGGAATTGATTGTGCATTCTCTCTGCCTATGTTTTTGTTTTTGCTGATTTATTTATTTCATCTTTGATCTGAATACTAACAACTTAATTTTTATTTTTTTATAGCCAAATGCGGCCAATAAGCCATCAGTCCAAGACTTTAAAACCCTGTTAGAAAAAGGTAGTGATGAAAGAAAGATTGAAGCAATGAAACAAATTTTAATCATTATGCTCAACAGTGAACCATTACCAGGCTTACTTATGCATATTATCCGTTATGTTATGCCATCAAAAAACAAGGAGTTGAAGAAGTTATTGTACTTTTATTGGGAAATTTGTCCAAAATATGATGATGATGGAAAGTTAAAACAAGAAATGATTCTTGTATGTAATGCAATTCAACATGATTTACAACACCCAAATGAATATATTAGAGGTAATACTTTACGTTTCCTTTCTAAATTGAAAGAACCAGATCTTTTAGAACCATTAGTGCCATCATGTCGCGTTTGTCTTGAACATCGTCATGCTTATGTTAGAAAAAATGCAGCTTTTGCCATTTATTCTATTTTCAAGGTTTCCGAACATTTAATTCCTGATGCACCAGAAATTTTAAGTGATTTCTTAGTGGTTGAAAGTGATGCTACTTGTAAAAGGAATGCTTTTGTCTGTATTGGTGAATTAGATCGTGAATCCGCTTTACGTTACATCCAAGATGTTTTACCAACTATTTCCACTTTAGATTCATTATTGCAACTTGCTATTATTGAATTCATTAGAAAAGATTCAGTTGTTTCACCTGAATTGAAACCACAATACTTACACATCATTTCTGAATTATTGGAATCAACAAATAATGCCGTTATTTACGAAGCTGCAACTACTTTAAGTGTCTTATCAGGATCACAAGTTGCTATCTCAAGTGCCGCTGCCAAATTTGTTGAATTAGCAATCAGAGAACCAGATAACAACGTCAAGTTAATTGCATTGGAAAGAGTTGCTGAATTAGACAAAAGACATCCGGGTATGTTAGATGACATGTGTTTAGACATCTTGAGAATATTATCTTCTCCTTCATTAGATGTTAAGAAGAAGGCTATTGATATAACTTTAGACTTAGTTTCTAGTCGTAATGTTGAAGACGTTGTCAAATTATTCAAAAAGGAATTGCAAAAGACAACAACTTCAAATGAAGACAAATCTGCTGAATATCGTCAATTACTTATTTCTGCAATTCACTCATGTGCTATCAACTTCCATGAAGTTGCAGCTAATGTTGTTGATCTTTTGTTAGAATTCATTGGTGAATTAAACTCTACTGCCGCTACTGAAGTTATTGCCTTTGTCAAAGAAGTTGTTGAAAAATTCACTGATTTGAGAAGTGATATCATTCAAAGATTATTAAACTCTTTGAAACAAGTTAAAAGTGGTAAAGTTTACAGAGGTTCTCTATGGATTATTGGTGAATACTGTCTTGATGAAAGAGATATTCAAGTTGCTTGGAAGAACATTCGTTCTAGTATTGGCGAAATTCCAATCTTAGCATCTGAAAAGAAATCAAATGGTGAAGAAGACGAAGAAGAAGTCACTAGTAACGGTGGCCATCACGGTCCTGTTGTTTTACCAGATGGTACATATGCCACTGAAAGTGCATTGAACTCCGCATCAACTTTAAAGACTGCTTCTAGTATCAAGACTCCATTACGTGCTTTAATCTTAGAAGGTGATTTTTACCTTGCTGCAGTTTTATCTTCAACTTTAGTCAAATTAGTTCTACGTTTTGCTAGAGTCTCATCAAATACTACAATTCTTAATGCCTTAAAGGCTGAAGCAATGCTAATTATGGTTTCCATTTTACGTGCTGGTGACTCATCATATGCCAAGAAGAAGATAGATGAAGATTCTGCTGAAAGAATTTTATCCTGTGTTAGATTCTTATCTGAAGATGAAAAGGATGAATCATTGATTGATGAAGCTTTCTTAGAAGATACCAGAACTGCTTTCAAATCACAACTTGCCATTGCCGAAAAGAAAAAGAGCGAAAAAGACGCTGCCGCTTTACAGGAAGAAGCATCTCAAGTTGATGATGCTATTAAATTCAGACAACTTAGTAAAGAGGTTAATGTTGATTTGATTGCTGAGGATTTGACATTAGCAGCTGGTACAGTTGCTGTCAAAGAAGATTTATCTTCAAGATTAAAGAAGATAACGCAATTAACTGGATTCTCAGATCCTGTTTATGCAGAAGCATATGTTAAAGTTCATCAATTTGATGTTGTTCTTGATGTCTTGATTGTCAATCAAACAACAACTACTTTAAGAAACTTAAGCGTTGAATTCGCAACATTAGGTGACTTAAAAGTTGTTGATAAACCTACTACGAAAAATCTTGCGCCACATGGATTTTACAGAACTCAATCTACAATCAAGGTTACATCTGCAGATACCGGTGTTATCTTTGGTAATATCGTCTATGATGGTCAACATGCTGATGAAAGCACTATTGTTATATTAAGTGATGTTCATGTTGATATAATGGATTACATTAAGCCTGCTACTTGTTCAGAAGCACAATTCCGTAAGATGTGGAATGAATTTGAATGGGAAAATAAGATTACCGTCAAGTCAACACTAAGTACATTGAAGGAATACTTAGATGAACTATTACAAGGTACTAATATGAACTGTCTTACACCTGGTGCTATTATTGGCGAAGAATGTCAGTTCTTATCTGCTAACTTATACTCTCGTTCTTCATTCGGTGAAGATGCATTAGCTAATTTATGTATTGAAAAGACTGCTGAGGGTCCAATTGTTGGTCATGTTAGAATCCGTTCTAAAGGTCAAGGTTTAGCTTTATCTTTAGGTGACAAAGTTGCTGCTATTGCACGTAAGTCCAACAGACCACTCTTAACTTCTGTTTAATAACCTACGATGTAGACACTATATAAAAGTATCAATAAAAAATAGAAAGACATACTCAACAGTAGACAACCATAAATTAATTTACCACCTGGATCCTCGGATTTCTCAATTTTCTGTTTTCAGCACACAACAATTTCACCGCGCCGTGTAGACCTTGGTGAATCCCAAGATATCAATGTTTATACCTCATCAATTTTTGATAGATGCTCCTTGTCTTGTTGCCTGTTTGTCATTCTAGCACAAGTAGTTGCATTACTTCGCTATCTTTATTTGCTGATCAGCTGTTCAATTAACCCACCGTTGCCATATCAATTGAATACACTCTCTATCATGGACTATTTTCACAAATTCAGGAGTTCAATGGAATATCATGATCCACTATCAGGACTCAAATTACCATACGTTGATGAGTACTTAGCACCTTACATCTCATCACCATCACTGAAGGAACGATTAGCTCAAATCATTGTGGCCGTTCTATTCTATCACACTTTATACATGTTGGCTGGGACACTTATATACATCTTCCCAGTAATAAAAACAAAACTGAAGAGCAAGAAAGCGTTGATTGATTTCCGTGTCCGTTGTGTTTCGATGTTACAAAGTTTATTAATCGTTGTGTTATCTATCCCATTATTCAAAAACAAATATCTCCAAAGTGATCATATCTTTGCAACCACCCCATCTGGTTATCTTTTTGCTTCACTAGGTGCTGGATATTTTATTTGGGATACCTTACACTCTTTAGCATATGTCAAGCATTTTGGTATTGGATTTTTAGTACATGGAATCATGTCAACAACCGTCACTTTGATTGCTGCTACAGGTTACATTCACTATTATGCACCAATTTTCCTCATATTTGAAATTTCGACACCTTTCCTTAACATCCGTTGGCTTGGTTTGAAATTTCCGGAATATTTTAGTGATACCGTTCAATTGATCAACAACATTATTCTTATTCTTATATTCTTCTTTATTAGAATTTGTTGGGGTTGGTTCCAAATTTACAGACTAATCAATGATTTCATTTTAGTTAGACACGATCCCAGATTCAACTTAACTTTCAGTGTCATTATTGTTTCTTGTAATTTCGTGTTGGATGTATTGAACTTATATTGGTTCAGCAAGATGATGACTGTGGCAATTACTACCTTGAAACAGATGTTTGGAAAGACTGAAAAGAACAAAGATGATGAGAAACTTAAACTTATGTAAATTGCGCTGATTTTACATTTAAATAAAATTCTACTAGAGACTGTGATATTTACTGTGTGTATTTCTTTCATCAATCAAAGCTATATATATCTTACAAACCACTACACTCATAATTGTTCCTTAAACATTTTGTAGCCTTCTTTATCAAGGTATTCTAATGCTACTTTGATATCCAAATTTATATCTTCAATCAATGCCTCTAAAGTAGTGTAATCCAATTCAGGACGAATATATCCCAGGATGTTAAAGCTCAAACTAGCACCATAGAAATCTTCTTTGAATTTATGCATTATATGTAATTCTGCAGCCTTTTTCTTATTCTTGAAAAAAGGGTTCCAACCTAAGGACATTACCATAGGTAATACAACATTACTATCTTTACCAACATCTAAACCATCACCATAATTTAGTGTCACCTGAGATTTTCCATCCAGACGGTCTTGAACCACATGATCAATATCTTTGGAATCAGGATGGTGAATCTTAACGTATCCAAAGTAAACACCGGTTTCTAATTTCTCTAATACTGATCCATCGTCTATTGGAACATTCGCAGTGGGGATCCCAATTGATGAAGAACCACGTCCAAATCCTGCTATCACTTTAGTATCTTTTATAAGAATTGGGTATGGACTTTCTGGATTATCAGGTATAGGTATAACTGGACGAGTCATTGAGTGTATATGCTTATAAAATATATCAGTTTTCATACAAACGGGGTTATACAATTGTGTTATAAATCGAAATTTCTTTATCGAATTTTGAAGATAATGAAAAATTACGATTAGCGAAATCAAAGTCAACTTTGGTCAGACTACATATTGAATTTATTTATATATTTATGGATCATATCGTGATCTATAACTTCATCACCTATTCACTATACATCTATATGCTATATATATAATCTATGCAACCAACTTCTTAAAGGACTTGAGTTGCCCAGTCTTCTTCCATTCTTCACCAAGCAACCATAATCTATTAGCACCACTAAATCTCTTATCGATGACAACTTGAGTCCAAGAGTTGAATATCAAATCTAGTATTTTTACAGTCTGTTTTCCAAAAGCTTCTACCATTTCATTTGCACATGCATCCCACCATGCTCCAGCAACTGAATAATGAACATTGGAGAGGGAATCAATCGGCGTATTAAGTAGCCTGCTTATGAGGATCCAGCTATTGGAGATAGGCAATGGATGTTTGACCATCTGTCCTTGTATGATCGTGTTATCAAGCTTGATCCTGGTCATGACACAGTAGACAGTACATATACCCGCAAGCCTCTCATTATACTGTGTTTCATCTTCCCACTTGTTGTCTGATTTTCTTTTCCAACCCATTCTTAATCTACCTTCCTCTGTATCAATTGCACAAGTGTATCCAATAATTAACGGACATTTTTTCACAAATCTAGCTTTCAAGTAGTAATCCAAGTCCGGAAATAAAATTAGTAAGTTTATAGCCAGTTTTGATAATGCAACTGATGCATCTGGTTTGACAGTGACTTCAGTTTCAGCTTGAGAAACAATAGCTTTAGCAAGGAAATTTAGTAACCATCTGAAAGCAAGATCGTTTTGCTTAGCATCTTTGACAAGATCATGAATTTCCGCTGTGAGTTTACTAAGTTGCGCTTGACTATCTGTTAATTGGCCAAATTTTGGATTGATCTTACGCTTGTAGGTACCGACCATTTTCTTCAACTCTTTGTTCTCTGGAGCTTTTAGAGCTTCAACAATGTTACGTTTAATATCAGCAATATCTTCCTTGAATTGCAGAAACATCTTTTCGATATTTTTAGGATCAGAAAGACTAGCATTTTCTTTAGCCTTTGTAGCCAATTCTGCCGCCTTGGCTTCCTCTTGCTTCTTCAATTCCTCTCTTTTCTTCAACTCTGCTGCTTCTTTTTCTTTCTTTAACTGCTCAGCTAACTCTTTCTCTTTTCTCATACGTTCTTCCAATTCTTTTTGTTTTCTTACACGTTCTTCTTCTTCTTTACGTTTTCTCTCTTCTTCCTCCCGTCTCTTGCGCTCTTCTTCTTCCTTACGTTTCATCTCTTCTTCCTGTCGTATACGTTCTTGTTCTTCTTTCCATAAGCGTATTTTTTCTTCTTCAGCTTCTATGACGCTAGCTGCTCTATTAAGTGTGCCGGTTGTGTGTTGCATCAGCTTTGCTGTTAATGCATCTGTAGAACCTTTCACATTTTTTGTTGGTGTCACAAATAGCTCATTTCGCTGAGTAGAGGAAGATGGAGGGGTTGCTGATCGACTCCTTGATGCTCTTAATAGTTTAAGCTTTGGAGGTGGACTTGGAGAATTCTGATCAAGTACTAAGAATCTGTCGAGAAGCTCTGTATCTTTCAATATTTCTCTAATCTGATTAATTGTGAATGTCTTTTCTTCTTTTGGTTTCTGTAGATTGGTTGTATCTTTCCTCTTCTCGGAAACCTCACTCAGACTCAAAAAAGAGTCTGGAAGAACATCATTACGAACAGGAGCGTATAACTCATCTTCAGAATCTGATTCTGGAAGGGAGTCGTAATCTGAAGGAATTGGATCCACACTTTCCTGAAACGATATGTCTCTGTGTGGAGCAAACCTCATTCTATACTCTATTCTGTTTATATGCCAACTGACAGCACTTCGGTACTTTCTTACTGCTCTGCTCTTGTCTGATCTCCTGCTATCTCTGCAATAATCTCTATTAACAAACACTCTCTCTTAAAAAAAAATATCATTCCGGGTAACTGGAAATTATGAGAGTGATTTTTTTCTCATTGTCGAAATGTGAAAAATTGTTCAGTTTGATGTGATGAAGTAGATGTTTGTCTGGATTGAATAGAGCATATTCAACTACAACTAGGCAATAGGGTCGCATTGGTGGAAAATCACAGTAGAATCACAAATAGTCATGTTTATTCCAAGTTCTGTCCGTTCGTTTTCTACGACAGCTGCCACTCAAAAGGTTGGTTGTGCTATGGTAAAGCCAGTTCATCATAAGGTTAAGATAGTCAAGAAATTTCTTTCTCCTAAGTTCCCAGAGTTAAAGCTCCAACCATTTGATATCAGATCTCCTAAATTCAAGCCATATAAGACACATCAGGACAGAGTTGTTGATCACTATCGTAATGTATTACAATCAGATATGTTATTGATTAATTATAGACATGATCAAAAGGATCTCGAGGGTCTTAAACGTCGTCCATGGGATATGACTTCTCCATACCATATAAATCGTCCTATGAAGAAACCTATAGGTCAAGTTGTCCCTACTCCAACCATAAGAGTTAGAGATCATAAACATATTCCAATGTTTGAATCAATTACTATAAACTGTTACGCAAAGGAAGCTAAGACTGATCCAGCTCATGCGATCGCTGCTCACTTACAAGTGCAGCAAATTACAGGTTGTAAACCAAGTTCCATTTACGTAAAGAAGAATGTTCCAGTTTGGAAAGTCAGACCAGGTATGAAAATGGGTGCTAAAATTACATTATTTGGTAACGACGCATCTCAATTCTTATCAACATTGACAGAAATTGTCCTTCCAAAGATCAGAGACTTCCAAGGTATTTCCAATAGATCAGGTGATAGATATGGTAATATTGCTTTTGGTTTGAGGCCAGAAGATGTCAAATTCTTTCCAGAGATCGAAGCTAATCAAGATGCTTGGCCACGTACTTACGGTATGGATATCACTTTACATACCTCAGCTCAAATAGATACCGAAGCCAGAATTCTCTTAAGTGGATATGGTTTGCCTTTCAAAGGAACTGAAAGAATTCCAAATTCATACTACAGAGATACTGTCGAAGATCAATAAATGAAGTGAGCCTCCCAGCCATCATTATTCATCCCACTGTTACCATCATCCGCATAAAGCAAAACATTCCATCACACATAGAATATATGTAAATATAATATAATTAGCTTGTAAATATATATCAACAGCCATAACTTTATCTTCAGTAAAACTAGTAAACTCATCGAAAACTAAAATTGACTAAATTTAAATATTTCTCATAAAAATGAAATTTGGCAGATAAAGAGCTTGCATGAAATGATCACCTAAAGGGTCTTGGTATTTTATACTTTAACCAGAAATTGCAATACCTTCAACCTTATCACCTACACCGACTTCCTTTGCGTCAGATAGACAGATGCAGATCAGGTATATGAAAAGGCCAGCTGTGGTTTTGCTTGGCTTTTGTGCTTTGACGACAGTTATAGCTAAAGCTGCTGAGCCCACTTCACATTTACTTCCACTGCCAACATCCAAACCAACAGACGAAGAAACTTGTCAAATTCCACCTGATATACGGCACTCAAACTCTCAAGTCTGTTCATATATCAGCAACAACTGTGATGCTTCCAATTTCAAATATGCAAAGGTTTACTACTGTTCAAAGACTCCAATCATGCGCAAGAGAACATTCAGAGATCTCATACTATTCTCATACCTATTACTAATAGTAATATTTTTCTTCACACTGGGGATATTGGCTTCGAATTTTGTTACACCAAACTTAACATACCTATCCAAAGCACTCAACATAAATCAAAGAGTGGCTGGGTTAACGTTACTTTCGTTCGGAAATAGTTCCCCAGATCTCTTCTCCACATACGCAGCAATGAACTCGGGATCTGTGTCATTAGCCATTGGTGAACTTATAGGGTCTGCATTGTTCTCATGTTCTGTGGTCCTAGGTTCCATGGCTATTGTATCACCATTTGAAGTTGATAGAAACACTTTTACCAGAGACTTACTGTTCTTTGGAGCTTTGGTTGCTGCATCGTTTGCATTTCTACATGATGGTCAATTAACTATTTTAGAGTGTACATTCATGATACTAATGTACGTGGGGTATGTGGTAGCAATGATAAGAACAAATGATGATAAGTACAAGACACAGTTAGTAATGGAGGAAGAACAAGCAGAAGAGGAGTCACCGGTAGATACCACAGTGCCGTCTAATGTATCACCCCAAGCACCTCTTCTTCCATCTGTACTGAGTTCAGCCGATGTTAACTTCTTCAATAGTATAGAGAGTTATGAAGCAGCAATTAACAACAGATTATCTCTGTATGATGCGATTAGGTTAAGTGTCAGAACTTCGGATTTTGAGCTGATGAAGAAATACTGTTCAGAGAGATTGGGAGTTGAAAACGAGAATCATAGAGTTGAATCCCCACTAATGATTAGAAGATCAGATAAATTGCCATTATTATCTAGGAGGTCTGATAGTTATAGATCTATGTCATCGAAAACAAGCAAACTTCCTGCACTGATAACTTTTTCGGAACCTTCTCCTGTCTCTTACAGCATCCCACGCATAATAACTGAAGAGGTTGAAGATCCATCTATAGGTTCGAATGAAACTGGGGTCACAAATCAACAACAAATGGAACCTCAAGACTATTTCTCTATAAACCATCCTACACATAGTGCTACTATGTTGACTCTAAACACAAATAATGCTCAAACATCAGATTTAAGTGGTCCGAGATCTCCTTCGATGAACAGTGTTCATTCAGTTTGCTCACGTTCATCCAGCTCATTGCTTATAAGAGAGATGGGAGAGTCTGAGATTTTTGAAGTAGAATATTCAATACTTAGATCATTGTTCCCAACTTTATACAATTTAAGTATAACCCTTCGACCATTTGAAACTGTTTTGAACATATTGTCTGCCCCTGTAATGCTTATTTTGAACTTGACAATTCCACTTCCTGCATTCCAATATGAATTTTCAGGTTGTGGACTTCATTCTCCACCAGCCGAAGCAAATTCTGAATTACCTCTACATAAGAAAACAGTTTACGATCTTATAGGAGATAATGAAGAAAAGAAGACAGCTATTCAACTATTCAACATCCAAGTGTTTCTGTTCCCATATTTACTAGCTAATCAAAGCTCACTACTTTCCTATGATATTACAAGAGATGTTTACGTTTTAGGATTATGCTTTCTTGCATTAAGCTTCAATGTTGCTTTGAGATCATTTTATCCAAAAGTGTATTTGTCTATTTTCAATCCAGTGGCATCAGGACTTGGTTCTCTTATATGCCTATACTGGGTTACTGCTTGTGCTTCTGAAATTGTTAAATTATTGCAAAATATAGGAGTAATTTACAATATTGCCGAGTCACTGCTTGGATTGACATTATTAGCATTAGGTAACTCTGTTGGTGACTTGATTGCAAATACAACATTAGCTAGATTTGGTTTGCAATTGACTGCATTGAATGCATGTTTTGGCTCGCCATTGCTTTACATTCTGATTGGTATTGGATTAAATGGGTTGATTGTTATATTTACAAGAAATAACATGACTCCGATTACTTTTGAGGTTGAGAAGAGCTTGTTCATCAGTAGTGGTGGTTTACTATGTCTCCTGTTGTTCTACTGCATTATGTTCCCGTTGAATAACTGGAAGGCAAGTAGGTCCATAGGTATAGTTGCTGTTTTAGGATGGGTTTTTGTAACTAGTATCAATGTCTTCTTACAGTTAAAGCAGTAAATAAACTAAATAATACAGCGATTCTCGATTTTATAGAGCCACTATTTAATATACACATATTCAATCATCAATAAAATTCGGCAAACAAATCATTATCACCTTCTTTCGAAATGTTTAACATTTTATACAGTTTGGATTTATCCTCTTCGCAAATACTGCTCTCTGCAGCCTTTTTCACTTTATTCAACTTTGTTTTCGATTTAGCATTATCGGCGTTAGTTAAATGGTATAAATCATAGAATGATTTCCAAAAGTAGTAGGAAGTTTTGGTAGCCATATAATCATTGAAAAGCTTCTCTAACTCTTTGAAAGGGATCAAACCGTATTGTAGTATATCAACAAATATGTAGTCAAACTGTTTTTCATATTCTGTATTAACAACTTCGTCTAGCTTGGCTTGGATTAGTTTTAACACTTTTGTTGGGTTTGTATTACCGTTAATAAGATTTTCAATTTGTACAAGCTTACTGAATGCCTCGTAGTAATTAGGATGTATAGTTGCAAATTCAATCGCTAAGTCTCTTGCGACGGCCAAATTGCCAGTTATGATCTCCAGATCGATTAAACGAGAATGAAGCTTGACGTTTCTTTCATCATTCACTTGTATACCTCTTTCTAAGACTTCTTTGGCTTTTTCTGTATCATTCAAATTCAGGTAGTAGTTGGAATACTTTATCCAAAATGTAGGATAATACACAGTGGCGATTATGCAACGTTCATAAACCAAGCTTATTAGAAGATCATTAATCTTTGTTATAACTGATTCATTCTCTTTGTGTGAACTTTTCAAGTTGTTAGTCTCAAGATATTCAATGTAATCATTCCATGCAATTAGTTCATCTCTTGTCAATTCTTCTGGTGAAAAGTATGGTCTCGATAACCTTTTTTCAAACATCCAAAACTGGAAAACATGATATTGTGTTGTTATGTAAACATCAATAAATCTCTTTCTTAAATCTATAATCAGTTCTTTGAATTTGGCCGGAGTCCTCACTAAGTCTGCCCATATCATCGTTTGATGTTTCATTAAATCTTCTCTCGATATAAGGAACTTTATAGTTTCAATGTCTGCATCTTCGATCAATTTCAAAAATTGTTTGAAATATTTACCATAATGATATAATGGAACTTCGATTATTCTACGGAGTAGAAGATGGTACTCTTGAACTTTATTATTTGTCTTTAAAAACTTCAGATACATGTCGTAGAATGTATGTGCGTGAAAATGCAATCCTATCTGTACTCTAGCTCTTTCAAAGTTTTCCATCATGCTATCAAATTTTAGGTCTACGATGATCAAAAACTTCAAATAACTAATCCATATGAGCAATGACTTCGGTATAAACTTCAATGCCTTTTCGTATATATTTCTGGCTGCTTCAGTATCCCCGAGATTGAAAGACCAAGTGGCATAGTTAATCCAATACTGTTCACAGTATGGGTATTCAGTAAGAAAATTTTCATAAGTAATGGATAACAATTTTTTATTTGGGTACGGAGAGCCTTTAGTCAAACTATGAGCACCATACTTCTGATATTTCTTATTATAGGAACCTTGCTTTCCAGAATTTGGAAGAGTTTCCGATAACTGCACGAGCTGTTCCCATTTCTTGAAGTGGGTTAATTTGTCTTGTGAAGTATCTTTGGCCAGTTCAGTAGCCAAGGCTAGCCATTCTGGATGCACTTGAGCCACATCAAACTCTAGACTCATTGTTTCCTGTAATTATCTTACTCAGATAAAGAGCTCTCAGCTTGCAATGGTCTTGTAACAGCTGCACTTTACCCCAAACAAGTCTTCTTACCTTGTTGATAGCTAAACAAATGTTTAGCTTAATTAAATTTTAACACTCTGCCATTTCTGAAACCGTCAAATTATTTTTCTCGTTCTGAGAACGTTCAAGATTTTCACTTATTTGTTAGTGTCTTACTAGTAGTATATACTGAAGTTACTCCAATACCATCCATTATCATACAATACCACGATGTCAGGACAGGTTAAACAGCTATTGAAGCAAATATCGAAAGAGTTTGAAATCATCGCTAATAGTTCTTTTGAAAAACACAGCAAAGATCAGCTTAAAAAACAAGCTGCTTTGATTCAATACAAGAGACTACAATACTTTAGATCTGGTAAAACATTATCTCCAGAAGAAGATGCTAAGTTAGTGGAAGAGGTAAAGAAGCAAACCGGTTCTACAAAGCCAGAAGTCAATATAGAATTTCTCAATCACTTAGATAAGGAAGAATTACACAAAGTTGACACTGAACACTTAACGACTATTTCCACATTCTTAAACAGCCAAAGAACTTATGTTGAACTTTTAGAAAGATATAACCCAGGTATTACCATGGTGCAGGAAGATAGAGTTGAAAAGACTGCTCATAGAGTTGGTTTCAAGCTCCCAAAGACTAACAATGAATAAATCACTTATCGGAGATAGCTGGTTCAAACTCAATAGTCTTGTCCTGCTCTTGAATCCCACACCACTCATGTGACCCACGTATCCCTGTATATAGCTACATACACCCAATACACGTTAATCTATACAAATAGCCTCACAATAAGCGTATCTTCCATCCTTGTTAACCGTATCTCTATGAAAGCTATGGCTTAATCATCTCAACACCACTAACATTGAGGTGTAAAAAACAATCATAAAATTTTTTTTTTGAGATGCATTATTTAAATATTTTTTTGTATATAGAATAAGTATAACAATTAGCTGTTTTACTGGTAATTAGACATTATAAATATCATATAAAGATGGCTCCAATAGATAGCGAGAAGCTAAAAGGAATAAAGAACAAGCAGACGAGACAGAAGCTTTTTGCTCAACTCAAGCATGAACAAAACAAAGAACGTCATAAGGCCAGAGCTGCTAGAGCTAAAGAAGAAAGAGATAAACCAGAATTGAAAGAGGAGAGATTAGCCACAAATGTTCCACAGACGATTGATTCTAAGAGAGTGTTCGATGAAACTGTTAACGCTGAAGTTGAAGGTGAAGATGATTTTGTTGGATATTTCGAAAACGGTGGTAAAGAACCTAAAATTTTATTGACTACAAACGCAAGTGCTAAGAAGCCTGCATATCAATTCGCAGATATGCTTATGGATGTTTTCCCTAACGTTACCTTCGTCAAGAGAAAGAGAGGTTACACAATGAAAGATATGGCTGAATATTGTTCTAATAGAGATTTCACTGATCTTATAGTGATAAACGAAGATAAAAAAGTTGTAAATGGTATAACTTTTATTCATTTACCAGAAGGTCCAACTTTTTATTTCAGTATATCTTCATTAGTTGAAGGTAAGAGAATCAAAGGACATGGTAGAAAGACTGATCATATACCCGAATTAATTCTCAATAATTTCACCACCAGATTAGGTCAAACAGTAGGAAGACTCTTTCAAAGTTTGTTCCCACATAGACCAGAATTTCAAGGTAGACAAGTAGTTACCTTACACAATCAAAGAGATTTTATCTTCTTCAGAATGCATAGATATGTTTTCAGAAATGAAGAGAAAGTGGGATTGCAAGAATTAGGTCCTCAATTTACATTTAGACTCAGAAGAGTTCAAAAGGGTATCAAAGAAGAAATTGATTGGGAACACAGACCTGATATGGATAGAGATAAGAGAAAGTTCTATCTTTAGTCATCTTTATATATTACATATTACTTTTTGCATTAACTCTACTGATATTTTTGAATGAAATTTAATTAACATATATATCATTTATAAACAAGTTACATATACTCCAACAACGCAGAAACAAGAAAAAAAGAAGTAAAAACTCTATAAAATCTACCATACATCTTCTTGAAATCTATTCAAAACCTTCAAGTTCTTTACCATATCAGTAGCGATTTCTTCAGTAGAATTACGTTCTTGAACAATAATCTTGATTAAAGTAGCTTGAACATCTCTTGCCATTCTTGAAGCATCACCACAAATGTAGAAAAATGCACCTTGTTGCAATAATTCGTTAATTTCCTTGGCTTTCTTCAACATTTGGTGTTGAACATAAACTTTTTCAGTAGTTTCTCTGGAGAAGGCAGTAACAAGTTCGAATTTATCACCTAATTTCTTTGAAACTTCTAACCATTCATCTTTGTAAAGAAAATCTTCAGTTGAAGATCTACATCCAAAGAATAACAATGATTTACCAAGATTAGTAGCACCATTTTCTAGTTGCTTTACTCTCTCTCTAATAAAACCTCTGAATGGAGCAACACCAGTACCTGGACCAACCATGATTATAGGAGTGTTTGGATTGGAAGGTAATTTGAAAGTGGATCTTCTAATATGAACAGGTAACTTAAATGGAGAGAATTTTCCCCTTGGACCATCTAAATCGTATGTAACAGAAGGAACAACATCTTTAATTTTATTTTGAGCTAATTGAATATTCCAAAGCAAATTTGTAGTAACACCAGTTACAGTATGATCAATACCTGGATACTTTTCAGACTCAACAATAGCAGTGACATGAATTGTTTGCTTTTCAGATAATGAAGATGATGAAATAGAATAGTAACGTGGTTGTAAATGCGCAATTGATTCAATAATAAATGAAAATGGAACAGTAGTCCATGGTTGACCAACAGAAAGTTTATATAAAGTATCGGCAATGTTTAAGTATTGTTCAGTAATCTGTTTGTGAAATAACTCTTTGTTATCTGCTAATTCACCGACAATTTTCTTGGTTTGATCATTTGGAGCAAATTGAGTAATGGCCTTTAAGAATTGTCTTGAAACAGGACCTGAGATTTCAAGATAATGACGAATGACAGCTTCATAAGTGGTTGGAGATGGAATTGGGATATGAACCGTTGGATCAAGAGACTTGATGTTTATAACTATATCTTTCTTGTTAGCAAGACCTAAGACTGATAATAATTTTTCAACATTTTCATTTGAATTACTTGGCCAAACAGCCAAATGATCACCAGTGGAATAACGTAAGTTGGTTCCAGATAAATCAAATTCAGCATGGATACAATGACGAGTAGCTGAGTTGAATAATTCTTTTGAAGATGAAATTGGTGCAAGGTATGGATGAGTATGATCAAATGGACCTAATTGTAATGATTTGAATTCATTTTCAGTGGTTGGGTTAACATATTTAGGAGTTGGTTCACCTAATGAAACTTTAACTGACTCTGTTGTCAAAGAAGGATCTTCAGTAACTGAAATACTTGCTTCGTAACTGAGTTCTTTTTCTTCTAATCTCAATTCATCTTTAAGAATATCGAATAAACTATCTTTCCAAGCTAAATAATCTTCATCCATTGTTCCTCTACCATCATCACCTTCACCTAAAGTACCGATCATAGTAGCACCTAACTCGTTCATCTTTTCAGATGTCTTTCTACCCATAGCATTGTAGAATTCATAAGTAGTGTTACCTAAACCGAAACAAGCATATTTAACATTAGATAAGGAATCACAATCATTGTCTAAGTAATCAAAGAAATCAATAGCATTATCAGTAGGTTCACCTTCACCATATGTTGCCATGAAAAAAGTAACAAACTTGAAATCACTAATTTGTTGGAAAATAGTATCTAAACTATCAAAATCATAATCCGCCAAGTCACAACACATAGTTGGGATAGAGAATCTTGATTGTAATTCTTTCGAAAATTTATGAGCATAATCTTCAGCGGTACCAGTTTGTGAACCGTAAAAGACAACAGCTTTCTTCTGAGTAGATTCTAACACATCAATCAAGTCTCTGCTGGATCCAGCAGGTGGTTTATATGAAGTACTTTCTGATGAGCCTGTACCCCAAAGAGATCCTTTTGTGAAATATGCAACCAAGGCAAGGAAAATTGCCACAAGGACACCCATGTCTAAAGTATCAAGAGCCATTTTATATAATATCTTGTTTCCTGAGTGTAGTATGTAAAAAGCAAAGGAAGACTATAACCCTGTGTGTGCTATCATAAGAATGGAAGAGCTGTCAATAACACTTCCTGATTCCTTTTTAAGTTTGAAATATTATCACCAACGCGAGGAAAAAAAGTCGTGCGATTCTCCTGTCTTAATGTAACGATTCCCGGTGAGAGTACCTACTGTGTGAATAAAACGATAACACCGGCTGCAGTAACAACCTGACCGATTGGGTCTTCTCTGAGTGTGAGTTGAGAGGTGTATCATGGGTTAACGTAGGTTGTGTTGGGCTGAACTAGTGCTTTCTCAACCCATGTTTTCCTGAGCTCACTCAAAATCACTAGCTGAGGTATACGAGTAAACGAGAGATCAGGCTTATTCCATAAAGGGAAGTCAGATCCAGAAATATTTTTCAAGATAAAGAATTAGAGCTGATATCAGTAATACTTATTAATTATAGTTTATTGCGATCAGGAATATATTATTGGATGGTAAATATGAAATGACTCTATATATGTATATATGAATAATGTAAGTAAAAATGCAAAATCTAGTACACAAATGCAGAAAAGTAACTTTGATTATCACCAATACTACAAGTACTATCAATTTCATCAACTGCTTTCAAAGCATCCAAGATTTCATCGTAATATGGAGGACTAGTCTGTTCTATACCAAATTCTGCACCGTCAACATCTTCTAATAATTCAGTAATCCCAGATGTGACTAATCTCATTTTCAACTTGGTTATTGATGAAACTCTACAGAAGAATACATTGATTCCTCTTCTCTGATAATTCAGTACAATTTCATGTAGTATTTGTGCAGCTGAAGAGTCAACAGATGTCATACCATGTAAATCGAATACAACGTGTCTTATTACTGAATCACGTTTACCAACTGCTGGATGAACACTAGCTGATCCGTATAATTCTATTCTCTTTAATCTTGATTTCAGATCATTAGTATTTGTGAAAGTTAAAGGTTCAGGAATCTTAATAATGAGACATCCTTCAACTTCTTCCAGTACGTCTAATCTTCCTGAATTATCCAAGATATCAGATGCTGATGGAGAAGGTGTGTTAGAAGACGAAAAAGGGGGCACATCGTGTTCATTTTCTTCGGGGATCACATGATGTTTCTTTAAGAAATCTCTGTATCCTACAACTGTCAGTGCATGTGGCTCTTCGGTTGGATCAGATGTACCAATTGCATTGGCATCGTAATCTGCATTGACAAAAGTATCAGTTCCTGGTACTCTTGCCAAAATCTGAATTCTAGACTTAGTCGAATGTTTAATAACTCTCAGTACAGAATAACCTGCACCTAGTGCAACACCAACTTCGATTGAGTAATAACATGATGCCAGTAAAGTGACACAAAAAGTAACTAATTCATTATAGCCTTTTGTTCTAATATGGAATTTAACATCAGCAGGAGTCTCTGCGACTAATGATAAACCAACAGTGGCAATGACAGCATTTAGCACACAAGTAGGTAAGTAATACAAGTAACTAAGCATGAAAAATGTAACAAATAAAGTAGTCAAACCCATGAAAGCACCGGACAAACTTGTCTTTGCACCATTTAATGCATTTAATTTAGATCTTGCATACCCACCAAAAGAAGGCAATGAGCCAAAACAAGAAATGATGAGTCCCACGGTACCTAATGCTACAAGTTCTCTATTTGATGAAATTGGCATATCTAGATTTGAACTCAATGATTTACCAGCAGTGGAACTTTCAAAAAAACCAAGAATAGCAGCCATGAATGAAACTGATAGTAAATCACCATACCATTGTTTTAAATCTCCAGTGAAAGGTAATTTAATTTCCATGCCACCAGCAGAAATTTTCCCAACGACAGAGATACCCATTTTGTTAAACTTGAAATAAGCGGATAAGACAGTTGAGAAAACAACAATAATTAGGATTTCAGGAACAAAACTTGCTTTCTTGAATTTATGTCTAACAAACATTTTTTTTATCTCTTTGGCTATTATCAATAGGATGAAACTTGAAAATCCAACAATGGTAGTAGGTTTATGATATTCTTCAACATATTTATACAAAAATGATATCTTTTCGAGAACTGAATGGTAATGTTCATCACCTGGTAAATTATCAAACAATGTATTTAGACCTAAAATAGCAATAGTAGAATTAACCATCATTGAAATACCAATAGCTGTGATAAACCCACGTAATAGTGAACCACTGAGTACATTATCGATAAACCCAAATCTAGCTAATCCACCACCAAGCAATATAGCCCCCGATGCAGATGTTAAGACCATAAGAATATCAACTGGATCAACACCATCGTTATGTTTCACTGTCTTTTCAATAGCCTGGCCAATAATCATAGATACAGCAGCTTCTGGACCCACGATCATTTGAGGTACTGAACCCATAAAACAGTATATTATCGGAGCTAATGAAAGTCCGATTAACCCACAAATTGGAGGGACATGAGCCACAGCTGAGGCAAAAGACATACTTAATGGTATTTGATAAGAAGCTAATGATAGCCCAGCCATCAAGTCATGAAATAGGTAATCAGTAGAGTAATTAGGTATCCAAGAATAACATGGGATATAATATGGTAATTTTTCTTTCCATGTCAATTCTCTATGAGTTCTAAAATGTGGAACAGATTTAGCAGCAGGTGAAGAAGATCTACCAGCTGTGAAAACTGATGATTGCTGTAACCAGTTATCGTTATTTATATATGAATTGCTATTGCTCAAGCCCATTCTCGCACTTTCCTCTTCTGTTGCGCCATAATTCTTATTTTGTAATCTACATGAACAATCAGCGTGACAGTTACATGTTGTAGTTAGTGGTTGATTTGGATTATTTGTTGATGATTTCATTAATGATGCAGTGATTGAACCACTGTTATTCTTCATCATTTTAGCTGATTTTATCTTCGCATCAAGTATAGATGAACTAGGTGTGCTGTTCGATCCTGTATTAACATTATTATTCCCACTATTTTGATTTTGATTACTACTTCCTCGACGGGGTGAATTCTTACCTGTTACTATAATAGATGGTGTGATCTGTTCATCTTTCGTAGATAATGATTTCACTGTACTTGTTGAATTATATCTTATCACAGCTGGTCTTGATGGAGATTTTGAAATTGGTTTATTATGTTGTTGCATTTTTGATAGTAAGTAACTAAGGGATGTCAACTGTCAAAGTTATGAAGAGTGATGATCCCTATGCTTCTATCTTTGGTTCCACTGTTGACACCACTGAACAGCTGGAGTATGACTAGAAAGTTATGTAAGATTTAACCAACACACGTTGTAACATTAATTTGAAAGTATCACATATTTTAGCTCGTGTTTTTCTCTTGCTTGAAAAAGTTTATCAATCATGAAAACAGTTTGATTATATTTTTTGTAATCATTTTTTATAAGTTGTTCATTGGTTGGGATAGTATTTGATTAGTAGAAGAGTGTAATCGGTGTCTGAGAGGATGATGAGTTAGTATTACAGTATAGTAGTTCGGTATTGGTGGCATTGAGAATTACTACAACATAACAGTAAGTTAGTTTAGTATGTATGTGCGTATTTTATCGACGCGTCTGTATGTAATTCACCGGGTCTCTCTTCATATAAAATGTGCATGAGAGGAGATAGAGAGATATGACACAAAAGATAGTTGGATTTCAATCATTCAATTGATTTCTCTCATATCATAATCATATTGAAATTCTCTTTATGTTGTAATTTCTAGAAACATATATATTAAGCAATATATTTTGTTTTATTCTACAGAATTAAATTTCAGTAAGATATAAGCAATTAATAGCTCAAATACATTTTCAATATAATTTCAAAAATAAGTACATATACATATCAAGAAATTTGCTATAATACCTTTATTTAAGATCAGAAAGAGCAAACTAACAAGTCCTGTTTCAAGATAAAGTTATAAGATCCAACATTGAATATTAAAGATATCCAAGCTAATCTCAAATTCCTTAATTAGAGATTAGCTAGTAGTTGATCACAGCGTAGCCTATACAGATTGAATATTTATCTAAAAAAATTGATTAACGTACAGTTTCTCGTTATGTTATGTTAATAATGTACAGCTATAGCTACATCTATACTTCTACAATAGCTATATATGCCAATAAATCTTTCATAATGTGAAATAAGGTTCTAATAATCAAATTAATGCGCAATAATTGTCTCCGCACAATAAAACGTCAATCTCACAAATTTTTACACCACCTCAAAATAACTATAATTAAGCTAAACCATGATCACTTGAAGTAAATAGCAAACTGTACATTTTGATGTCATATTCAAACTTTGTCATTAGCTATAGTTGATTAACCCGTCATCGGAATATCGGAACAACTTAGCTGAGCAAAGCAACTAATATCTTATAAAATTGCACTTACTGTGATACTAAATTGAAAAAGTTAAATTAAAATAGCTAGCTAACTTATAGAGAAAGATGAGGTAAGCCAAGATATAGAATAAGCTTAAATATATGTCAACACATGTCATGTCAACTATAATTGATCCAGCCGTTTAGCTTAACACTCATTATACAACTTTGAAATTGCGCTCTTATTGAGTCACCATGGAAGATGGAAGAAAGGGACATACGATCAAGGTGAGGAATTATCGATCGAGAATTACCCCGTATTCTGCGGTTAGTTAGTTATTTAATGAACTATCAGTTAGGAGAGCTAGGCTAGTAAATAAGTGAGTGAGTGAGTGAGTGAGTGATTTATATCTGTCTACTAATTAGTTAATATAAATCTAGTTTTAGCTAATAAACATGAATTCAGTCCACTCACTGCCGTTAAGGGAAACTCGTACTAATGAAGTAATACGACCGGATATAACCCATTCGAGAAAGATTCCCCTGAGAATTTGTAACTATAGTATGAGAGCGATAAGGAAACCTCATCGGAAACCATATATTAATCCAATCCAATTTCTCCTCCACCACAAGATCACCGTTATCGTAACACACTCCGTAATAGTCAACAGACACCCACAGAACATATGATGATGATGAGTGATGAGTGATGATAGAGTACACAATATTGTACAACCCTATACAGTAGGACACTTGGACATGCTATGTCTACTCACTAACAAACCAATAGGATGACTATTACAATACATATCCGCTTCACTCAACTATCGATCAAAATCAGTGGATGGATTTGATCGATCACATTCATATTGCTAGCACGTAAGAGTGGGTGAGTATCTTAATACGATACCGAGACAATATTATGGAGTATATATACCTCTACGTCCACTGTCTTCCACTATATTAACTCTCGTATATCTTATATCTATCCACTTGTTCTATAAACTATAGCTAAACCTAATAAGTCTATCTAGAGTAATCGTTTAGTACATCGTATAGCTTTACTACTGTTTTAAACTACTCATATAAATTTATATATTAAAAAAAAATAATTAACTGCTGCTCCTCTTCTATAAAAACGATCCCCTTAATATTTAATTTATTTCGGATATATTCTATATTCCAACTATTCCTTTCTCCCTTTCTTTATTTATTTCTTTATTTCTTCATCTTTTGTTAATCTAGTATTCTTATCACTTCTCTAATCAATAGTTATCCATCATCCTTAGATATATATATATACATATCTAAAATACCATTCTTATCTAATACAAATCAGGAAAATTAAGCATACTGAGAAAAACTTATAGTGAGATTTAATGAATGGGGTATTTCAGATCCGGATTTCATTAGATTAGATATAGCAATTAACGTATATTATACAAATTATAAATATATATAATATTATATTCATTCATATTATACTATAATATAGTATAAGATACTCTAATACTATATGCATAATACTTATACTTTAATTACAAAATGAGTGTGACTAGTAGTCCATCTAAATCAAAATTAACAAATCATCCGGTTATTCCTTTAAAACCTAACAATCAAACAAATATGAATATAAATAAAAATAAAAATCATGAATTAAGAAAAAGAACTAAAAGTTCACCAGCTTCCTATAACAACAATAATCAGAAACCAATATCCCAACCTAGGGATCAACAACAGTCGAGACTAAGAGCCAAATCAGAAAGCGATGTTATAGATTTGATGGAAATAATTGAACCTAATCCAACTTATCCTCCAGATTATTCAACATTACCACCAGGCGGATGTCCACATTATCCAATATTTCCAAATCCAGGTGAAGGTTTAGAAGAATTACCTAATTATCAACCTACAGTTTACAAATTAGCTAAATTAAATAGAAAATTGGAATGGTTATCTCCATATGAATTAGCTCCACAGAGAACATGGAAACAAATTATCTTGGAATTAAATTCAACACAGTTAAATATTTATAATGGTGAATTTAAACTATCTGATTTTGATCCATCAAATTTAAATTCTGAATTCAATAATTGTAATAGTAATAGCAGAAGTATTAAGAAAGTTTTGGAAAATTTATCAGCTTTTAACTCAAATTTAACTAAGAAATCAGATCTTAATCAACTTGAATTTTATACTAAAAAGGGTATTTTGAGTCCATCAAATTTAATTAGATCTTATTCGTTACAATATGGTAAATTAGGTATTGCAATAGATTACAAGAAGAGAAAACATATCTTAAGATTAAGAGTTGAAACTGAACAATTCTTGTTACAGTTTGATAGTGTTGAACAAATGATTGAGTGGTATTGTTGCTTATCTTTGGGGATTGATAATTCCCTAGATTTGAATAAAAGAGAAATGCCAAGATATAGAACAGTACCTAGAAGAAGAAGAAGAGTTCAAAGAAATAACAGTGATACTGATTTATTATTAATTAGAAAATCTCATAGAAAATTAAAACATCATTCAATTGATGTTTCATCGTTTTTCAGAAAGAAGTCAGTTACTTCTTTTACTGACCTACAAAATATGAGTCAACAACAACAAAATTCATCTTCATCTAAAGTTTTGTCAAAATTAAGATCAAGATTTTCTCATGGTAGTAGAAATAGTTTAGGTCATGATTCTAGACCTACTAGTTTTTCAATATTTGGAAGTACTAGTAATTTCACATCGGCTAATCACACTGGTGCTAATAATTCTCGTGAATCTTTGAATAATTTGGTAGATGATGAAGTTATGGCTGCCTTATCGAATTTAAGGTTGACTAGTGTTAACAGTAACAATGGAAGAGAAAGTGGACGTACTTCAACTGATTTGAACGATGATGCACTGATTGACGATGATGATGAAGAGGAAGAAGAAGATGATGATGAAGAGGAGGAGGAAGATGAAGAAGAAGATGACGATGACGATGATATGTATCATGATGATGAGTCAGAAGCTGAAGATATGGATGATCTTGAAGGTATTCATTTTTCAATCCCAAGACAACATGTTTCTGAACAACCACCTGAACAAGTAATTGTACCACCAAAGGAGGAAGTATCACCTACTACTACCACTGAAGAAGGAATTACTTCTACTATTTCATCAGCTTCATCTTCTGCTAGAACTTCTTCAGATTTAGGTGTTGATGGAGCTACATCATCAATAACATCTAATGAAGATAATCAACAAACCACAAAGAATACACAAGAACTAGAACCTAAATTTGAAACTTCACAAATTGAAATTCCAATAACGTTAACAACAACAGCAACAACAACGACAACGGCGCCAGGTAGTTCATCTCCATCCTCACAACCACTACTTCCTGAAAGACCTAAACCAATTGAAATTAAACCTAGATATCGTGAGAATTTTGATTTTACGAATCATAGGAGAATAATGAGAGATTCAATAAGATGTATGCAGACACTATTAGCTAATGAAAGATGGTCAGGTAAATATTTAGTTCGTGATGTAAGCGAATACATTGTTCAAAGTAGTCCCATCAATAATGATTCTAATATTTCATTAAACAATTATAATATTGATAATATTTTATCATCAAGAGGATCATCTAGAGTTACATCAACTACAGATATCAAAGATTTACAATTGACACAAAAGACAATACCAGTATCACATATTAGTAGAGTTGAATCATCTTCAAATATTTATGTTCATAAATTATACAGACCTTTACAAGAATTCGTGGTTAGTCCCAGTGGATTAGTTCCCAGGATAAAAGAAGTTAGATTATAATTATAACAACATAAAATATATACTTATGAAGTTCATGTTCATTTATTTTGCATTTTTATTTATTTATTTCTATACTTACCCCATACTTTTTGCATGCATTTGATTTATCATTAGAGTAAAATTATGATAAATATATTCTTTATTTGTTCACTCTCAACACATCTTTTGATATATAACTTATATTAATATCTTTGTATTATTTATTGTTCATTATTCATTTTTCATTATATATATACATACTTATTGAATGAAACATACTATCATCTACCATCTAGTAGATCTAATCATTAGACCGTCTCTAAAAAGAAAAATAATATATAAAAAGCCGATCGACGCACACATACACCCGGAAAAACCCGTTTTAATTATCAGCCAATCAACTCTCGTGCAAATTAAACTTCACCGTAATAAGCAGGCTCATCGGGCTCTGCGATTCACTACAAGTGTAAAGTTGTTTCCATCTTCACTATGAGATCTCTCGCTGTTTGGCTAATTGCCTCCATCGATCAACATTTAATTTAAGACAACATCTCCTTCCACTTGTCTTTCTATATTTTAATATTTTTTTTAACTAGCAAAGGACATTCATTTGTAGACGGACCATAACCACTGGTACTGTCTCTAAAAATCCCGCTTGAGTTCTATCCTATATACTCTATATCTATTTTCCCAGTGAATTTTTTTTGAAAAAAATTTCATTAAAATTAGTCATAAGTAAGAAGAACTCAACATAATTATTAACAAGAAAGATGGTTGTCCGTTCGTTTGCAAATTTCTCAAAGTTCTCTTCGAGATCGTCTACTATAATACCTAGAAGAAATTCTTCATCTTCTCAGGCAAAATATCCTTTTTTCAATCCTTCTTATCGTCAACCTTCAGATTTATTAATAGTTGATGAAGTTTCAAAGAAAGAAGGTTCAAAGAATTCAACAAGGAGTACTTTTAAACGAGTGATCGCTCCTGTCACATCAGTGGCTCCAAATTATATCATACTAGATTCAAACAATACAAATGGTTTACAGGATGAAGATGAAGATTTCAGACAGAAGATATTATTGAGAAAAGCTAGTCATAAAGTTAACAAGAATGGTCATGTTAGCATATCTGTTGAATCAATGACTGCTACTACTACTACATTAAGTATCAGACGTTCTAATTCAAATTACTCTAGATCTTTAACTCTTAATAATGCTGGATTGGATAATTTGATAAATTTACAACAAAGACGTTTATACTCAAAGGATTCCAAATCCGTTAATGCTTCAGAATTAGAGCATGCTTTGAAAAGTCTTAAAATTGAAGAATTGGAAGAAGTTCATCATGATTTTGAAAAATTGCAAGTTATGGAAGAACCTGTTGTTGATGAGAAGGAAAATGTTGAATTAATTAGTGAGTCAATTGAACAACAAGATAAAATAATAGATTCATTTTTATCAGCTTCAAAACATAACGAAGTGTTAGCTCTTTTCCTTAGAATGAGAAACAAAGAAATGATTCCAACTGTTGAAATTTATAATAAAGTTTTGAAATCAATTTCATTAAGAATTACATCAGATGAATCAACTGAAGAAAGGTTAACACATTTATTAAACGTTTATTCTGATATGTTATCAAATAGTGTTAAACCAAATCATGAAACCTATGTATCTGTGATAACACCTTTGATTAAAGGTTCTCTTGAATCATACTCTCACGGTAAATATAACGATGGTTTAGATTTCTTAAAAATTGGCATGGAATTATTCTTAATTACTCATCATAATGCTAAAGTTAAACCAGATTCATTTCCTGAGACATTATATATTGATATTCTTTCTTGTTTGAACGTTTACCAAATGACAACTGCTATCTCTCCACAATCTTTCCATGATATCATTGAACCACATCTTACCACTGCAGAGGCAAGACTTGAGATGTACAATGGTTTGATATCATTTGCTAAACTTCATCAAGACTCTGAGTTTATTGACTCAATGTATAACAAGATTGAAAGTTTACCTTCTTCAGTTACTGAACCAAGTCAATTTGAAATATATGCTAATGTAATTGAATCCATGGCATTTGTTGGATCAACCGTTCGTTCTGCTAAATTCTTAGATGATGTGATTACTTCTATCAAGGATAAAGAATCCAATAGTGTCCATATAACAAATCTATTAAGTTCTTATATTAATGGATTAGCATTCTATGACCCTAATGAAGCTTACTCTGCAATTATGAAATTTAACAAAGTTAACTGGTTACCTGATGTTAATGTTGAATGTCTTTTAGTATTAATGAAAAGATACTTAGATGCAAATGATTTAATTATGAGTACTAAAGTATGGACATATACTGTTATTAGACAAGATTTTGATTCTGAGTTTTTACTTAATAATTCATTAAGTTCAAATAATAAATTCAACAACAAGAATGCATACATTGCAAATTTCTTTTCAAGTTATGTTGAACAACTGTTATTAAAAGGTAACAAATCTGATATAATCAGAGTTTCACGTGAATTATTATTGAAAGAATCACTCTCATTAAAAACTAGGACTTTACTGAAATTAATTAGGTATTTAAACGTTTTTCCAAATACTGATTCTCTTGTCTCTGAAATTGTTATTAATCAAGGTTACAAAGTCAAACATTTGAAAAATGGTAGATTAAACGAGTATCTTTCAACAGTTGTTGATCAACTCAATGATACTGAAATCAAGGCAATCTTCCAAAGTTCCTTCTTCAAATTATGCATTGAAGAGTATAGATTAATAACTGATAATATCTATGGTATTCTCAAGTTTTTTGAAATCAATAAAGAAGAACAAGTACAAGAACAAGTTAACTTGAAATTCAACTATTATTCAAAAGTCTTGAAATATGAATTCGATGATGTTGTTAATCATTACGTTGGTCTTCCTGATGAAATTTTAAGATTTAAAATGTCATTGAACTAAATCACCCCTCCAATTTCATTCACAATCGATATACATTCCCCTTCTATACACCGCCACATCTTATACACACACACGTAAACGTTACATACACTAGAGATTTATTTTCTTACTATTAACACAATTTTTTCTTTTACTTTCAACTTGCATATAGACAATTGTTGTTTAGTTTGAAGATATGTTTTGTTTACGTTTACACACTTTATTTATTTTTTATGCAATTTACGTGACTATATCTGCATTTATATACTCTTCTAATGTACTTACGCCCATTATTATATCTACTCTTAAAGTATTAATTAATTGTAATTTATCCAGCAGATAAATGAACAGATTTAGTAAAATTTACAGTAGTGTAATTTTCAATACATTTTTTTTTTTTTTTTTCAGGTGAACTATAATTTTTTAAGTTGAAGCTTTGGATAAAGTTTACAGCAGAATAATATTTTCAATTCAAAGATAACTGTTCAACGAGGAATGGGAAAGAAGAAAGGAAGTAAAGTGACAGGAAGTGAGTCACAGCAATTAAAGTTAGTCAAACGGTTATCCTCTAAGAAGTCTAAATCACAGAGGAAGAAATTACAAAAAAAATTAAACTCTGCGGAAGTACAATCGAATAATATAATACGGAGATCGAATTCATTTGACGCATTACAGGATTACGATATGGATGATATAGAAGAAGTTTCGTCGGCATCTGACGCTTCTAATGGTAGTGATATTGTGTTTATTGACTCGGATTTGGAGGATGAATCAAGTTCTGAACAAGACCAAGAAGAGAGATCATCTAAGAAAAGAACTATTGATGAAGTAGAAGGAGATGAAGCAGAACCAAAGGAAAAGAACGCGCTTACAGACAATATAGATTTCATTGGATTTGACGACTCTTCAGATGAAGAAAAGGGAAAAGGTCAGGATACTTCATACGAATACGATAATTACGATGTCGATGGTGATAATGAATATCTCAGTAATGATGAATCTGTATATTATACTAAATCAATAAAACATAAACCAGGTGAAATAAATAGTGATTTCCCATGGATAAGGAACCATGATCATTCAGAGCAAATTGAGATATCAGATTGGTTAACTATGGAAATTAAAGATTTTATAAATTATATTTCACCTTCAGCAGATGAAATTAATGCTAGAAATAGAACAGTACAAAACCTAAGAGAGCAAATCACGTCCATGTGGCCTGATGCTGAGGTGCATTGTTTTGGTTCCTTCGCCACCGATTTGTACTTACCAGGATCTGATATAGATATGGTTATTGTATCAAAGGGTAGAAATGGTAAATATGATAATAAATCATCATTATATCAATTATCTTCATTTTTAAGAACTAGAAAACTGGGTATTAATATAGAAACTATAGCTAAAGCAAAAGTGCCCATCATCAAATTTGTTGACCCTAACACAAAGATCCATATTGATGTTTCATTCGAAAGAACAAATGGTATAAGAACTGCTGAAGATATCATCGAATGGTTAGCTAATACTCCAGGTCTTAGAGAATTAGTTCTCGTGGTGAAACAATTCTTGTCAGTTAGAAAATTGAACGTTGTTCATACTGGTGGTCTTGGTGGGTTCTCTACAATTTGTCTAGTATACAGTTTCTTAAGGCTTCATCCAAGATTATCAACTAAATCATTAGATCCATTAGAAAATTTAGGTGTTCTGTTAATAGAATTCTTTGAACTTTATGGTTATAATTTTGGTTATGATAATGTTGGTATTGCATTTGATAAAGATGGTACTCCTTATTACATTGAAAAATCTCAAAACGTAGCATTACAAATGCGTAATCCATTTTCATTAGCTATTCAAGACCCACATGATTCTTCAAATAATATTAGTAGAGGTACTTTTAATATTAGAGATATCAAAAAATCTTTTGGTGGTGCTTTTGAATTGCTTACAAATAGATGTTATGATATGCATTCTGCTAGTTACAAGGAAAGATTAGGTCAATCTATTTTAGGTGGCATAATCAAATATAATGGTAAACAGCGTGATTTTGAAGATGCAAGAAAACATGTCGTTAATGAGGCATATGCCGTGGCAAGTGGTGAAGCTTTAGATAACGGTCTTCCACCATTACCTTCACAGAAATCAGGAAGAAAGTTAAATGATATTGATTATTTTTCAGAACACGATAGTGATACTGACGATGACCATTTAGAAAAATTAATCGAAAGATCGCAGTCTAGTAACAAGAAAAAGAAGAAGAATAAGAAGTCAAAGAAGAACAATAGTAAGTCGGTTGATAAGATAATGGGACTCAATGACGAAAATCAGTCTGATGGCGAAGGAGTTTCTACAAATACTGGAATCGAAATAAACGATAGTGATAGTGACTCTGAAGTTGAAAGGAAACCAGTAAATCCAAATATTGTTGACAAGAACACCAAGAGAGACTACTGGAAACAGAAGTCTGGTGAAACATTTTAGGACTGTGTATTCTACTGTATATAATTCGCAAATAACATGCTAATAAACTCTAATATCATCTTCAACTAGTAATAGTGTATTTGACAAATTGTAATATCGCGTTTCCTCTCACTTAAATATTTATTGATTAAGATAATTTAAAAAAAAATACTATATAAACACCTAGAGTACCTCTTGTAGATAGTAACTATCATTTACTGATTGGGAATCACAATACACAACATCCATGATCAACATTGGGTCACCAGACAACATGGTCTCATCCATTGTTGAGCAACTCTGTGTTGCTGATTCAAATGGAATCCCTTTATCTGATTTATGGGAAGTTTTAAAGGAACAAACTGGGGATCTTGATGAGTTTACTAAAAAATTAATCTGGAGTTGGTTAATTAAGGAAAATGATATATATGTTACCAATAACAAGGGAACAGCAATTCCGAGGAAAGACTTACAAAAATTATCCAATGTACCTGCTGATGCAGTTTTAAAGATAGATGAGGATAGACAATCGATTTATCTTGTAGGTGTAACAAAAGCTAACAATTCATTAGGTTTACATCCATATGAACTTATCAGATATATAGCAAAGGCTAAGGCCAAAGGTATTATCTCACCAGAGTTATGTAAAGCTTCAGGGCAGGATCCAAGAAGTCTTACAGGTCGTTTAGCCCTTTTAGAAGAAGCTAATCTAATCAAAAAACACGCTCTTGTCACAGATGGATTATCTACAAATATCATGGTTCATTTCAGATATGCTGATCAGTTTGAACTGAAAACTAACTTGAATAGCGGGTCGTCTCATTTGAATAAAGTTGTTGTTGCAAATAACATTATGAAATTATTGAAGAAAGCACCAAGTGGTGTAAGAGCTCCAGAAGATTTGAAAATGGAATTAAATTTCACAACATCAGTACAAAAGCGAATGTTCAGAAACATTATCAAAGGTTTGATTGTTGGTAACTATATCCAAATATGTACTATTGAACATGAAGATTATAGAAAGAAATTCATATGTTATCAATATTTAGCTGATCTACCTAAAGATTTAACAACTGAACAATTGAATAGATCAATTGAACAATATCGTGGAGATAATGATGAATTAGAAACTCCAGAAGAAGATAAGAAGGAAGAAGTCACCACAAAACCAACCCCACAGTATAATAAATTTTTCACTTTGCAAAGTCAAATATTGGATATGACTAAATCTAGAGGATCCAAAGGTATAACTTCTCAAGAATTAGCGGACTTTATCTTAGGTGATCATACAGCTAGAACATTTTCAAGACTTCTTCCATTTTCAGTTTCTGAAAAGATTGAAAAGGGTAATGGGTTATACACAATTATTAGAGGTCAAGATGCTGTAGGTAAAACTAAATTTTACCGTTATGTTCATCAACCAGCATTCTTGAAAAGCAAAGGTCAATCCGTTGATACCACACCTACCCCACTACCTATCGCTAACAATCCACCTGATAAATCTTTGGTTGACTTAAGTGCGCAATATTTTAGTCCTCATCCAAGGAGATTAGTCGTTGTCAATTTCAAGAATGGAATTTCAAGATTCTGGTGGACTCCGTATACTGGTATTATCGTCAAGGCAAACGCTAAACAACAAGAAGCTTTCAAGGATGGTATTCTTGTACTTGATGATGATGATTCTCAAGTATTCATCACCTCATCGAAGAAGAAGACACCTGTTAAACTACCAAAGGGAAAACCAAAGACCGCTAACAAGAAAATGGCAAGTAAAGAATCTACACCAGTTGAAGAAGTTGCATCTGAGCCTGTTTCGTCAAGCGATACTGCTAAAGAAGTAACTCCAACTGAGCCAGCGACTGAAGAAGATTCTGTTAAGATTGAATTTGGTGTTGATAGAGGAGCATTCTTGCTTGATATAATTGATGCTGATACTGCTTGTTCTGTTGATGCTGAACTAGCAGCAAGACTTACTAAAGTGATGAAATTGACACATACTGTAGATAGAAAGACTTTAGCAAGAGATATTAAATCATTGGAATCCAAAGGATTAATAAAGACTGAACAATTTGTAAGACATACGTATGAAGTCATCTTAGCGAAGTCAATTAAGAATCCACCAAGTGCTGATATTGTGAAATCTATTAAGACTTCGTCTAGATATGTTAAAGGAAAACAAACAATAACACCAAAGGGTAGGATTTTAATGATGTCAATGTCGGATAGACCAATTGTTAAGACTAATCATGTTCATTTCTTTAAGATGCCTGAAACTTTACAAATTAGCGATGAATCAAAGAAGAAAAGAGCTGAAGCTGCCTCACAGACAAGAATCAAGACGGAGACAGAGAGTGAGGTTGGTTTCACGTCACCTAAAAAACGTAAAGAAAAGAGAAAGAAGACGCCTACAGATGGTGCAGGAGGTAATACTACCATTAGCTTATCAGATTCTGAAAATGATTTACTGTCTCCATTGATGACAGCTAAAAAGAGAAAGAAGTTGGCTTCAAGACGTAAACACTTGACTGGTTCAAGTTCTGTATCGTCTTTGAAGAAGAGTCGTACGACATTGAAGGCAGAAATTACAGACGTTATGCTTATTGTGAGGGCTGTTACCATATCTCAATCATTATCATTAAATTCAAATATTGATTGGCTTGCAGTGTCTAACTTATTTGAAGAATCTAAAAATTTTACAGCTGAAACATTGAGAAAACAGTGGCCAAGATTAAAGAAAATTGTTGGTCTTAAAGTTGTTCAACAAACCAGAACTATTTGGGAAAAGATATTACTCAAAGCTATAAAGAAAAGAAATGTTACTAAATCAGATATAGAAAATTGTGATTTAAACTTCATGATTGATTTATGGAAGAAATTGGATGATGCAAGTTTCCAAAATTTGAAAGTTTCATTGTTTAAAAAAATTGAAGATAATTACGCTGATAATATTTTCACTCCTGATATTGATCCAAAGGGAGCAGAAATTTTCAGAGAACCTCCATCACTTGTTGAAAGAGAAGAATATTATAATGCTACTTCTTTCACATATCCTTATGAGGAAGAAATTGTCTCTGATGAGCTTACTATCTTAGAAGAGACAAAGGTTAAATTAAAGGCATTATTTGCTACCAATCCAGATAAATTTGATTCATCCAAGGTTAAGATATTATTCAAAGAATTAGATGATGGTATTTCCAAGATTGCTATAGGTGAACTTGAAGATAAGAAAGAAATTGCATTTCTTGGTCATGATTCTCAAATTAAGTTTACATTAACTGATAAATTGTTGAGTTTGTTAGATACCAAATTTGATCAAGGACTATTTGATTCAGCAAGTAAGATGTATGATATCTTAGAATCGTTGAAATTGAGTAAGCAAGGTATTATACTCTCTCCTATTTCACCAGACGGGTGTTTTGCTACATTAATAGATCAAATATCGTGTAATAATGTTACAATTACTCGTGTTGATCAAGAACCCCAGAATCTTACAGAGAATTATTCAACCAGACAATCAGATAAGTTTAAAGTTGAAAGTGATTTTATCATCAGTGGGTTTAAAAATGATGATGCAGATGATGCCATTAAGACCGTTCCTGTGACTCTTGGAAGACCATGTTCCAGAGTATGGATTGATCTACATGGTGATCTCAACAAGGCTATTTGGAATAAATCGGTATACTTGATCTTACAAATTATCGTACAGAGACCTGGTGTACCTTTTTCAATATTAGCCAAACGTTTATATCCGTTATTATCTGGATTTGAAGTAAGGGATATTCTGAGCTGGTTGACCAAGAAGAACAGTGTGAGACACGGTGAGTACGATGGCTATTGGGTACAATCTAAATGGTATCTCACATTTCACCACTAAAAGTGTATAGTAGTACTATTTATTAAATGTAAAATATATATGTATATTTAAAATTTAAAACAAACGTGTGCGGCTTTAACTTTTTTTATTATTATTATTATTTTTAGATTTTCATTTGCCATAAAGAAATCATCATTTCTTTACGTCTGACATATTTATATTTATTAAGCTACTATTCTGAACTTTCACCTTTTATTCTTCAAACAGGTAGTACTCCCCAATTAACATCAAGACTCAGCTAACATCATCTACAAAAATGTCAAGATTCAGCTGTCTGTGGAAACTAGTCACCAAACCACTGATGTTTTTTGCATTCTGGGTCACATTATGCACAGTGATACCAAGCTACATGAACAGCGATGTTCCAGTGTCTTTGACACAGGACAGAGACGGGTATCTCTCGTCGACTTCGAGGTACTTGCTCAATTCGCACGAAGTTGTCAAACATGGGATGTTTAATTCAGATATTGTGTTAGTGATAGCTCATCCCGATGACGAATCTATGTTTTTTGCGCCTACTTTAATTGAGCTATCGAAGGAGAATTACAGCAATGAGATATTCATAGTTTGTTTATCGAATGGTGGATATGAAGGTTTGGGAGATGTAAGAAGTAAAGAGTTGTACAGAAGTGCAAGCATACTTGGTGTTCCTTCTACAAATATAGATATCTTAGATTTAGAAGATAATATTGGGAAGACATGGGATGAAGATACTGTGTTGGAGCAATTAACGCAATTTTTAAGTTCAAAGAGTGAGTTATTCAAGAATGATAAATTACTGTTATTATCGTTTGACGAAGAAGGTGTTTCAAATCATCCTAATCATAAATCTCTTTACCATGGGTTGAAGAAATTTGTCAAAGAGAAAGACTATTCAGGTATACATGCGGGAGAAATTAGCTTTTGGAAGTTAAAGACTCACCCAATGTTGGTAAAGTACAGTGCAAGCATGCTCACAAACATTCAAGTCATCCACAGGTTAATCAAATCAAGACCACAGCTTACATTAATTTGGAAATCGTTAACTGGTAAATTACAAGACAATTTTGAAAATCCAATTTTAACAAAAGCATTAGGTACGAACGATGAGACTAGTCCAGAGAGTATTACAATTTTTAGTGATTTAAATATGTGGTTTGTAAGTATGGCTTCTATGACTTATGCACATTATTCACAAATAGTATGGTTTAGATGGTTCTGGCTTATCTTAAGTAAATACATGAACTCAAATGAGTTAATTTTAGTTGAGTAAGCTATATATATGTTTATATACAGTGGGTGAATTCTTTACCAAATTCCTAATACACTATCATCATCATCGTCATCAATTATTTTATTTTCATGTATGCCACCACCTCTGCCAAAATTCCTTTTTATATATCTATCTTGTAACAGTGATAATTTTGAAAGTAAATGATTTTTAATATTTTCATTCAATGAAAATTCTTGAATCATCTTTTCAGCAATGTAAAAAGATTTTTGTTTTGATAATTCAACAAGACATTTGTTCAAATATGAAAATAATAAATTTTCATTATATATCGAATCCTTAGTATTGTTATTTTGTTTTGGGTTTACTGCCATCTTGTAAATTCTAGGTATATCGATTAACAACGATTCTACATTTGAATATCTCAAACGTTGTCTGATGATTGATTTTGAAGAATCGCAGTTGAACGCAAAGACATTTTCCCAAAGTAAATCCATGATTTCATACTGTAATTCCAAAGGTCTATTATATGTATCTTCATCGTATTCATTTTCGTAAAGAACGGTTTGTATATCTCTGTAACTGTTCTTAGTTGATAATCCAACACATTTGAAAACAGCAAGCCAGTATTTGGAACTATTAGAATCAGCAATCAATTCATAATTTGATATGATGGAATTAGTAATTTTCAAAGCTTTGAAAATTTCACCGTTGTAAGAATAGGCATATACTATTGATGCAAGAATTTTATAATCGGGGAAACTTATATCTCCTTTTGAAAGTTTATTAAATTCAGATAATAACTGACAATCGTTATCGATATCAATTCCCCAAATACTCTTAATGTACTCATTCAACAATTCAACTTGTCTTGATCTGCCTATGGCCAGTAATATAGATGAGTATATTTCGTTATTAGGTATTAGATTATCCTTAGCATACTGTGCTAACAACGTATGGATATCTCTAGCATGATGTCTATATTTATACCATTCGCCTAATTCTCTTGCAGTTGTTGTATTTATGAAATATCTGTTTATTCTCCATGTTAGAACGTTTGAATTTCCTAATAATTTCAATTTATTGTTCCATATTGAATTTGATGGTATTATAAATTTTTTATTTTGATTCTTTGTTGAATATAAAACTGTTTCGTATTCAGTTATTACTCTTATTGCTGTTTTGTATTTGAGATTTGACATTAAGAATTCAACGTAAAGTTCGTAATCTTTAGTCGTGAAATCGTACGATTTGTTTCTCTTAACAGCTTTGATAATGGAAATGGTATGGTCGTAGATCTTATTTTTCGCTTCTATACTTTTTGCAAAACTTATCTGTTTTATCAACCTTGATGAAAACTGTTGTTCATCTGTGAAAGATTGGGATACGTTGTGGAAATGCTGAGTTATCCTTCTTATAATCAACGAAGTCTCTAATGCCGTGAGTCTTGGTATGAGTTCTGGGATCTTACCTTTAAACTTAACCAGGAACAGGTAAACTGACTCATCGTCGTTCAATGACAGCAGTTGTTTAAATCTACTAACGTAATCGCCGTTGCCCTTCAGAGAATCCTTGTCATTTTTCATAACACATTGATCGATTATCTCCATGAAATTTTTACCTGTAAACTTGTAAACTTCTTCTGGAACTTTACTATTATTACTGGGTCTTATTTCATTTTCTTCAAGGTAATCTCTAACGTCTTTCAACTGTTCAAGAGATTGGAAAACTGTGGTTATGGAAGGCTGGCTTGAAGTTAGTCTAGAGTATGTTCGTGTGAGGAGTTTCCTCTGTATCCCAGGAACCATCTTGTCTTGATACCCTTTAGTGTTTGTGAATCTATGAGTTGATGATCTAGAAGTACTTTTTAATGAACAATTTTTGTTCATTGGATTTTTTGTAGTGTATTAAGTGAAAAATTAGTATATTATATTATATTATAGTATATAGTGTATTAGTACAGTATAGTGTAGTATAGTGTATTGGTATCACTTAAAAATCATCAACGTTAATACCTAAATCCAACTCTTCAGCCATTTTATAAATGTGATTACCAACACCTACATCCATAATACACAATCCTACAATTTTAGAAACAACAACTCTAGCATCTTGCATATACTTCAACTGTTGATCAACTTTACCCTTATCATCAGAGTAAAGTAAACACATTTCTAGTAATTGGTCTTCTTTGATACCAGTTTGTAAAAACTCGCCAGCTTCTTCCATGCAGTGTTCCACTGAATCTACTAATATCTTACCGCCTTTCGCAATCACCAGATCTTTCATCAAGTCGCCATCCACTTCGATCATGTGTGGTTTATAAGACCCGATGGCTCCGACGAATACTTTATCTTGTTGGTTTGTCTCGATGAAAGACTTTAATATTGTGGGAGAAGTGGACGGGATACATCCGTAGAAGACACTGGTGTTGGTACTGTAATTTGCAATATTCTCAGAATCTGAACTACTTGTAATTTTGTATTCATAATCTGGGAATTCTGAAGATAGTAAAGATACTAAATTTTTAGCATTATCGATTGATCTATTGACTATGACAACTTTGTTAAATTTTTTAGGGTATAGGATAAGCGATAATCTTATATGCCAATAAGCTTGCGCACCTACACCAAAACACATCAAGGTACTCTTATCCACATTCTCAACTTCGGTGAAAGTCTTAGACAGTGCTAAACTTGTACACAGGGCAGTTCTAAAAGCAGTTAACGTAGATGCGTTTAATAAACATACAGGAACACCGTTATTCTCGTCCAAGATGGCAGTGAGACCTTTGAAACCTTCTTTAGAGCCGGTGAGAGCTTTCATTCCAACGGCTGATCCTGTGGACGCCATGAATAGATGAACAGCTTTATCTGTTTGCGATACTATTCTCTGTGGTATTAACGATCTATCCCGTTCGTATTCGTTTAGAGTGCGGGCTAGACTTAATTGGTACTCTTTGATTCCATCTTTAGTCAAGCCCTTGAGGATCTTAGAGATCGTCTTATCGTTCAAGATTCTCATGATGTATATATTGTTATACGATAAAGAAGTTTAGTTATTGAAGAAATATTTATAATTAATTTTTCAGTGAGCGGACGAACACCTATATATATACTAATATTAATACTATTTACACAATCTAATTAGTATATAGTAATTTGGTTGTATTGATTTACCATTTCTCAATGGCTTATCAACAGGTGAGTGATCAGCTAACACATACCCCATTCTCTTGTATAGATTAATCGCCTTATGGTTTACACTGAACACAGTTAAAGATGTACCTTTCACCAATTCATCACTGTACTGCGATTTGAAACGAGGTGTATTGTTAAGCAGTGCAGGTAGACCATGTAAGTAACTCAGTAATGCTGAACCGATACCTTTACCCCTATGGGATTCTACAATTTGTAATTCGTAGAGGTAGATTAAATCTATATCGTTATCCAGTACTACTTTGAACGACATGAATCCAACAATTTCACCGCCATCGCCAATTCTTATGATCAGGTATATCAATCCCGGTTCTTTCATTTCTATGAGTTTATCGTACTTCCATTGAGAGCCATGTATGGCATGGTACAGAGTGCCTAAGTTATCATCTAATATGTTGATCAGAGTATTGAGTAAATTGACATTTATCGATTCAACTTTGAGTAATTCGCTTGACGTGTTGGGGACTGGCAGTGCGGGAGGAGTAGTGGTTATTGTGTCGTATAGTATATGAGATTTAACGACTTCTGGGTCTATCATTGGAGCATTAATCATCATTACTCAACTCAACTCAACTCAACTCAACTCATATAAGAGTAATGGTAATGGTAACGTAATTCAGCCACACACACCCACTTAAATTAGTGATAATATATATATATATTACACTACTTTAATAGAATTATAATGATATAAAATGTATTAAATTATATAATTTGCGTAACTTGTAATAAGTATTAATCGATTGCGAATTGAATTAAAGTAAAGTAAAATGTTGTGAATTAAACACAACTAACGACGAATTAAAGTGTATAAAGTGTCCTCTAATGTAATGTAATGTAATATAATCAATATATTATTATTATTATTATTATTATTCTTCATCTTCATAATCAGAAGTAACAGTACTGTTATTTAAACTACTACCCATACTTCTTGAACCATTTCCCAATTTTTTTTGTTGTTTTTTCAAATGTATCTTATGATGCCTTATCATATTTGATTTAACTGAGAATAATTTACCACAGTTGAACCATTCGCATTTGAAAGGTTTTTCACCTGTATGTGTATACATGTGTATTTTCAATCCTGAAGGTCTGTTGAAAATCTTGTTGCATAGTAAACAGCATCTATTATCTCTTTCACGGGATAATGGGATGGATAATGACATTGATTTGGGTATTTGATTCTTATTATAAGATGAAGATATGTTTGGAGTAGTATGACGTCTCTTGATATTGATATTAGTATTAGTATTAGTATTATCAACTGGAGAATCAATATCTTCGTTTATAAAATTTGTCAATTTTTCATTGATTATCTTTTGATTATAGTAATAAGAGTTATTAGTTGTTATATTTGTTTCATTTGTTGATTTATAACTGTAATTATTTAGTAAATTAATATCATCGTTATAGTATCTTATATTGGTATTATTGGTATTATAATTATAAGATAGTTCAGGAGTAGTACTAGTTGGTGATTTCATGTATGAAATGACAGGAGAACTCAATGGATCGATAGAGTTGTTATTGACATTTGAGTAGTAATATAGAGGGTTGAAGTTTATTGGTTCATCTATTGAGGATGAATTTTTCTGTTGTTGGTAGTAAGGTAGTTGGTGTGTATGTGGTATGGTATGGTGTTGATCTATTAGTTGTTGGTAGTTATCAGGATAGTTTTGATAGATTAAGTATTCATTTATATCGGTATAGTGTGAGTCCATGGTAGTAGTAGTAGTAGTAGTAGTAGTAGTTAATAGTATAGTAGTATAGTAATACTAATAGTATACTAATAGTATAGTATACTAATCTACTAATAAAGAGGATATTATAGTATTTATAAGTATTAATAAATTAGCACTTTACAAAATAAGTAATAAAAGTTTATTCATTGTTATGCATAATAATTAATCATTGTATTGGAAGAGTAGTAGATATAGTATACAGTAGATATAGTATATAATAGTATAATATAATATAATACAATACACTGATAGTACCTATTAATTAAGCTTATACGGAGATACCATATTGGGATATATTGTATTGTATATTATAGATTACCCCTTGAAATTCATTCATTACTAACTAGTGATTCTAGAGTAACATTTCACTATAAAACATATTATAACGGTGATGCTGTATATCATGGAATCTAGATTATATACTATACTATACTATATAAGTAAGATTCAACTATACAGGTATATATGCTGTGTAATATACTAATATTATATTATATATTAATATTAATATTATATTATTAACTATGATAACTAATTAATTTGATGTAAATTGACTAATTTATAAACGGTTATATATCTACTCCGTCGGAATGTATATTGTATATGATATGATATATTGTATATATTGTATATACTAATACCATTCTACTATATCGGTTATATAGATTTACAATACATTAATCACTATTCGGAATTTCAACTATATCAAATTCCGTCAATTGATTGGTACAATAGATATTGAAAGCGCTATATTGCCGTAGAGTAGTATACTACTAGTATAAGTATATCAAACAATGAAAATCTCATTAGTTTAATTAATATTATATTACTATATTAAGTAATACTTTAATTATCCTTCAATCACCGTTATATCATCATATCATATAATCATATAATCATCATATTATCATTTACAATATATCATATCATCATATATACAATAATATTAGCCTTATATTACCGATAGGAAGATCATTTAATACCCAACAATTTATGTTGATCTTTCGATGATGCATACATATATTATATATTGTATATTATATATACTATAGCTCATCGATCGACAAATAAGCTATACTTCAAGGGGTTTGTTTATCATGTCATATTAATATATTAATATATTAATATATTAATATTAATATTAATATCCATCATATATGTATCTTTATGTATGTTGTACATTATTAATTAACTAATATAAATGTATAATTATGTATATTTATTAATATAGATCAACAATTACTATTCTATAATGTGTGAAGTCAAGTCTTGATCTTTGATTGATCTCGTACGATACTATGAACTATGAACGAAGTGATACTACGAACGAAGTGAGTAGTATAGATCAGTAGTATTATCATATGACTTATATAGTAGTATTATCATATAACTTAATGACTTATATAGTTGTATTATCATATAACTTAATGACTTATATAGTAGTATTATCAGTTGTATTTGGTTGTATTTTGGTTGTATCATATAACTGATCTATACTACGAACGAAGTGAGTAGTATTTATATTAACTAAATGATCTATACTAATGATCTATATATATACTACTACGAACGAATATATATTTATGATTAGTTAATAATCTATACTACTAGTAATATATTAATATCTAGTTAATGATCTATATATTTATGATTAGTTAAGGATCTATACTACTCACTTAATAGTAATATATTCATACTTAGTAATTGATCTATACTAAGGATCTATACTATATTCATATAACTTAATAATCTATACTATTCACTTAATAGTATTCATATAACTTAATGATATTGTAATATATATTTATGATTAGTTGATTATCTATACTATATATTTATGATTAGTTATTCATTTATACTACTCACTTCGTAGTATTAATATTCAGTTAATAATCTATACTACTCACTTCGTTCGTAGTAATTCATATTCAGTTAATGATCTATACTACTCACTTCGTTCGTAGTAATGTAGTTGTAATTAGTTAATGATCTATCTATACTACTCACTTCGTTCTTAGTAATTAAAAAGAAATAATTTCAATTTCAATTAATAATAACACTACCAGATGAGAATTTTTTTTTAAAAAAAAATTTTTTTTAAAGCAGCTACAGAAGAGATGATATGATATGATAGTTGATCTATACTTCATTACTATAACTAATATCGGTATACTATCCTATCTACAAGATGCAGTTAACTTGGAAAGATATCCCCACGGTTCCAACGTCTAACGATATGTTAGACATAGTTCTCAACAGAACTCAGAGAAAGACTCCAACTGTTATTAGAGTTGGTTTTAAAATTACACGTATTAGAGCTTTTTATATGAGGAAAGTTAAATTTACTGCTGAAGGTTTCACTGAAAAATTCGATGATATAGTGAAAGGTTTCCCCAACATTAACGACGTTCACCCTTTCCATAGAGATTTAATGGATACTCTATACGAAAAAAATCATTATAAAGTTTCTCTTGCTGCTATATCTAGAGCAAAGACTTTAATAGAACAAGTTTCAAGAGATTACGTTAGATTGTTAAAATTTGGTCAATCTTTATTCCAATGTAAACAATTGAAAAGAGCAGCTTTGGGTAGAATGGCTACAATTTGTAAAAAATTAAAAGATGCTCTATCTTATTTAGAACAAGTTAGACAACATTTAGGTAGATTACCTTCAATTGATCCAAATACTAGAACTTTGTTAATTTGTGGTTATCCTAACGTTGGTAAATCTTCCTTCTTGAGATGTATCACTAAAGCAGATGTCGAAGTACAACCATATGCTTTCACTACTAAATCTTTATACGTTGGTCATTTTGATTATAAATATTTAAGATTTCAAGCAATTGATACTCCAGGTATATTAGATAGGCCTACTGAAGAAATGAATAACATTGAAATGCAATCCATATACGCTATTGCACATTTAAGATCTTGTGTATTATATTTCATGGATCTTTCTGAACAATGTGGATTTTCAATTGAAGCTCAAATTAAATTATTTCATTCAATTAAACCTTTATTTGCTAATAAATCTGTTCTTGTTGTTATCAACAAGACTGATATCATTAAAATTGAAGATTTAGATGATGATAATAAAAAATTATTAAATACCGTATTAGAGATCCCAGGTGTTGAAATTATGGAAACTTCTTGTATGAACGATGATAATATTATGAACGTTAGAAATAAAGCTTGTGAAAAATTATTAACTGCTAGAATTGAACAAAAATTAAAAGGTACAGCAAGAGTTAATAACGTCCTAAACAAGATTCATGTCTCAAGACCACAGGCTAGAGATGATTTAAAACGTGAAGCTTACATTCCTGATGCTGTACGTGATTTGAAAAAATACGATATTAATGATCCAAATAGACGTAAATTGGCTAAAGATATTGAAATCGAAAATGGTGGTGCAGGTGTTTACAACGTTAACTTAAAGGATAAATATCTTTTAGAAGATGAAGATTGGAAAAATGATGTCATGCCAGAAATCTTGGAAGGTCGTAACGTTTACGATTTCTTAGATCCTGAAATATCGGCTAAATTACAAGCTTTGGAAGAAGAAGAAGAAAGATTAGAAAATGAAGGATTCTACGATTCTGAAGAAGATGAAATGATGGATGTCGAAGGTGATGCTGACGATATTGAAGACGTTCAAGAAAAAGCACAATGGATAAGAAATAAACAAAAGGAAATGATCAATGCTGCTAGATCTAGAAAAGCTTTGAATAACAAATCTATAATGCCAAGATCTAAAATCACTAAATCTTTCTCTGAAATGTCTGAACATATGTATAAAGTTGGTCATGATACCACTAATTTGAAACATTTGAGTAAATCAACTAAAGACTTTGCTCAATCTAAACGTAGAGTTAGAGGCTCAGATATCATTTTATCAAATACAAATACCACTGTTTCTCCACAACAATTTGGTGATTTTAACGGTAATGACACTAGAGAAAAGAAAACTAGTAAACCTGCAAGACAAACAGATAGAAGGTTGGATGGTGTCACCGATGGTGCTTTGAGATCTAGAGCTGAAAGAATGGCTAAGATGGAAAGACGTGAGAGAAATAGATTGGCTAAAGCTGGTGAATCTGATAGACATGATACCGCGTCTTTGGCTAAACATTTATTCTCTGGTAAAAGAGGTATTGGTAAAACTGATTATCGTTAGTTCTTTATCTTTACTACGCTTTCATTATTTTTGCATCAGTGTTTTTTGTTTTTGTTTTTTTGATTCATTTCTTTTACAATTTATATTTTTTATTTACTTTTATATATAGTTTTATTTTCCATAAATAGTGCGTATAGAATTTAACTGTTAATACGTTACTTTTAAATCCTTAAATTAAATAACATTCTTTTTAAATACTTTTTTTTTGTAATTTTCCCATTTCATTATTCATCAATCAATCATCATCCATGAAAAATTGAGTATCATCATCATTATCAAATCCATTACTGCTGTTGTTCACCGCTGACATCGATATACTACTGAAATTAGGACGAGCTAAACTTACCCCACCACTGGGTCTTGAATTCCTACGTTTTAACTCTTGTGGAGTTAGTAAATCGTTTAATGAACTAGGTACAAAATCAACATCTTCGTTCTTATTCTCCTCGCTCATACTGAGTAATCCAAGTTGTTGCTCTATACTACTGTTACTCTGCGACTGTTTCCTCGAATGTGTATCACTATGGAAATCATCTTCGTCATCGTCTAATATTGCACTTTCGTTTAATTTTTGAATTAACGTAGAAGATTGAACATTAATTTCATTTCTTGGATCTTTCAAAACAGATAGCGATGATATGAAAGAAGGTCTTCCTGAAGTCGGCGTATGTGGTTGCTGGTAATAATTACGCTGTGGGAAGTTACCGTTATTGTTCCCATTGGCCATTGAAAGACTTGTCGATGTTGAAGTTGGTGTTGTTGACATAACTATTGGTGAAGACGAAGATGGTGTAGTCACTGTATTTGTATTATTTGTATTATTTGTATTATTATTACTCCATATCGAATTTGCAAATGGTGATGTAGCAACTAATGAAATCCCATTACTTGTAGTAGGAGAAACAGTATGTGTATAAGATGAAGATTGTGGGATGAAAGTCTTGGAAGATGAAAAACTTGCACTTTGTTGAAAATCTATTACTCCAGCGTTGGAAAAACTCGAAGATGTGGTAAGTGGTTCGTTTACGGGGAAACTATTGAAAAGAGATGATGACGACGAAGAAGTTGGCGTTGTTCCATTGTACCCCATTGAATAGTGTCTTGATGATGATGCTGGACGTAATGCCGTTGTGTGATAATTCTTGCTTGGTGAAGTACTCAAATTTGGAATTGGCTGTGCTTGAGTTTGTGATTGTCTATTATTATTATTACTACTAGTCTTCATACTTTGCATTTGTTGTTGTTGATGTTGTTGATAAGCTTGTTGTAAAGACTTAGGATTAACTCTTCTTCCATCGGGTAATATATGAGCTAATGCACATTTAACACCAAATTTACAATTACCCTTTTGAAAATATTTACATGGAGAAGTATCCTGAGATACATCTGTTGCATGAGAAAATGGACAAGAGTTACCAGCTTGACAAGCACCTTGTCTGAAGAACTTACATGGAACATGTGATAAGTTTTTAGAATTAGCCGATGAAGGAGTAGTTGGTGTTGTTGTTGTTGTAGTCTGAGGTGAAGTTGAAGTGTTCAGGCTTTGAGTCATTTCAGTTATGAACGAAGCCTTTTGTGTAGGTGTGAAATTTGAGTTTCTCAAAGCTGTAGTAAATTCATTTGTACTTAATCTAGGTAGACTATTTCTATTTTGTTGATAAGAAAGAGCAGTAGGGTTAATAGATTGTGATTGCTGATAAGATAAATACGATACATGAGAGTTATCGATTTGATTTGAAGGTGTTGCAGAGTTAGTAGTTGTATTATAACTACTACTCATTAATGGTTGAGTTGTACCCGTTGACATATCCATAATTATCTCAGATTTATTAAAGTTTGAATTCATTTTAGTTAGTTTTCAAAAATATCATGAAACCTCAATGGGTAAGTAAGCTGCTGTTAAAGTTAACTAATGTGTTTCCAAATTGTTTGTTTGCTGTATATGTATATGTATGTATTACTTTAACAGAGTAATATATAAGACAGTAGATAAGATGTTAATAAAAAAAGTATGGGAAAAAAGACGTGATGTGATGTGACTATTTGTTTGATTAAGTGTGACGGTAATGCGCTTTGATAAGATAAGGAACTGTACAGAGGTGAATATGAATATGAATATGAATATGTTTATATGTATATATATCTACCGGTTTATGGGAGTATCAGTACTGTTAGTATAGTATGAGCAAAGCGTATGTATAGACTATATGTAGAAAGAGGAAGTATATCACTCACTGTACTCAACTCTCTACCATCCATCTCTCAGACACATTGATTGATAAGCAATTATTAATTTTATTGAGCCGCCGCTTTTATCTGTCAGTTTGACAGCTTGTGGTTGACGTGTTTTTTTACTAGTTTATACAAGTGTTATACTGGGGTTTTCAGAGTTACTCACCCATACGATAGATACACTTACCCATCATACAGTATACTCTGTTACAAACTAGTTCTACACTATCAGTATCAGTACTATCTCTTAACTATGGATCTCAGATGAAATAGGAAGTGTAAACACCAATCTTAAATTTGCTTATAGATGACAGACATCTATATAAATATATAAATATATATACATTAAATCTACTCGTTATAGTGGTAAACTAAGTAATTTGGTAATCCAAATACCTCATATCCCAACCTTTTAGCCATCTTAGCAAAACCTTCTGTTTCGATTAAATGGTAGAATGGGAAACTAGGGAACATAGCACCATCTCTATGAACATCAGCTTTCACTAAAAGACAAGTACCTCCAACACCATCTAACTGCATTTCTGTAGTTTCATCTCCACTAGGATCGTAGAAATGACCCATCAATGGTCTATACGTTGCTATTTCAGCATAACCTTCCACGATAATTTCATCTTCAGGTAAAGTAGATGCAATTCTTAAACCTTCATCTGATTCAATCCAATTGTTAAAATCGTATGGACGGATAGAATCGATATTCTCTTCATCTTTGTAACGTTGATAACAGTTAGCTGCAATCACTGGTTTATCATGTGCTATTAAATCTTGTAATAATGTATTTGGAGATTCAACGATATCTGCATCAAGCCATAAAACCCATGAAGTATATGGTCCAATTGTGGTAAATAATAACGAATTTCTAGCTATAGCCATACTTGCTCTTCTAGTCTTTTGTACTTTATAAGCATGTCTATCTTTCTCTAATTGTGATTCCAAGGATTCATTATCTTGTCTTAAAATTGTAACTTTGGCAAATTTTGGTTCTTTAGATTTTGGATTTTGAATTTTTTTCAATGCTTTTTCAAGTTTTTTCAAAGCAATATCACCTTCTGGTGTTCTTGGAACAATATACCCTAACTCTATTAATTCTCTAGGATATGTTAATGATAATAAATTAGTCCAATATTGATCTAAGAAATTAGCCATTGGTGTTAAAATTAAAACTCTTTCTTTATTATATGCAGCCATTGGAGTTGATGCTAATTTATTCAAATCATAATGTGAAATATGATCAGCTGGTAAATTTCTTGGAATAACATCTCTTTTCTTAGTAAATAATCCATTACTCTTACTTTTATATTTATATGGACTATTTGGTTTAGTATTACTTGAATCTCTGAAAATTAAAACTAATAATAATATGAACCCTAAAATTGGTAGTATAAATTTGATTGGATTCCTCTGGAAGTGGAATATCATTTGCTTTTTGTTGATTCTCATCATATTGATCTATAAATTATATGGTATATGTATGCCCTTTTGGATTTTGTTTATGTTGAAAGAATGCTGAGAGAGTAAAGTATACCGAAAATGACAAAAATTAAGTAAAATTGAACTATATTCAGAATCAGATACCAACTATTATATAGCTCAGTGTCAAGATATAAGCTATATGGTAACAATATAAACTTATAATAAAGCCAAGTTCTTCTTTCAAATCGATTCAAATTAATTGATTTTCCTTTGATTGTTATTTTCTAGTAAAATTATTTATTTATTTTAGTGATTGAGTTTTACAGTGGTAATTGGATTTTGTGTAGAACACTTCTATTAAGAAGGAGATGGTTTATCTACTTATCTTTATATATATACATTCATTGGTTTATTTAATCGTAAAGCAGTGGGTAGTCAAAGGCTTTGAAATAGGTGATGTCTCTGGGAGTGCCATTGATGAGAACATGCTGATCATGGGCCCACACGGTGTTCACAAAATCTTTGTCTTCTGGTTTCGAAGAATCCAATTTTGTAAATACATAACAATCCCAGTCTGGAGCAACATCAAATGCTGGAGCAAACTCTTGTCCTCTGATAAGAAAGACTCCACTGATACCGTTGTTGTTGTCTTCACCATAGACAACCATACAGCCAAAGATGTACTTGGTGGACTCGGATAATCTGTTCATAAATCCGTTTACTAAATTATTAGTCATGAAAGTTAATGTCAATTCATCGTTATATTTGTAGTCAACTCTGTAAAGCGACCATTCTTCAGAGTTGAAAAAACGATACCAGAACCACGGCAAGGCCACTTCTCTGGTATCCTCATTGAGATACTTTCTCTTCCATTTATTAAGAGATATAGAAGACTTGCCTAACAGTTCCAAGGGATGGACTCGTCTTCTTCTTCCTGGAAACATTAGGTTTATATACTGGCTATAACTCTCGTCATAAGCTTTTATTGAATTCGGGAGTCTCACTGGTTTAAATACCTCAATCAAATAATCGATAAGTGCAAAAAGAAAACTCATGTATATATGACTGACTCGCTTTATTTTTCAAGCTAAATTAGAGTCATAATTGTTCTCATATTAATCCTACGAGAAAGATAAGAATTAAAAGTACACTGAATAAGTTATTAACGAAAATGATAATGAAGTATCGTATCGTATCGTATCTTGACGAGTCAGTATAGCTCTGGAAATATCAAATTACATCGGCAAGTTAGAAAAAACAATTTATATTGTACTGATTGAAGTATATATAGTAGCTTATTTAAAGACCTTACCGTCAGCAATGGTTCTTGGAGTACCATTGACATCGACAGGTTGGTCCCAAGCCCACATGTTGTTGACAAATTCTTTGTCTTCAGCCTTGGATGGGTCTAATTTGGTGAAAGCGTAGGATTCCCAATCTGGAGCAACATCAAAAGCTGGAGCAAAGTCTTGACCTCTGACGACGAAAGCACCAACAATACCGTTATCGTTGTTTTCACCATAGACAACCATACAACCAAACATGAATTTGGTAGAAGCAGATAATCTGTTGAAGAAACCACCAACTAAGTTGTTAGACATGAAGG